>MJUT01056337.1:75344-90034 GCA_002080005.1 Gigantidas platifrons
TTTCCGAATCCTTGTCGTATATTACATATTGTATTGTATTAACATGTCATATTATTGAATAAAATATGTTTAAATTAAATGTTTTTCAGTTGAGAAAGGAATTGTCAAAGGGTGCCATAGTATTTGCTGTATTTGGTCTAGCAAAACCCACCTATTACATATACAAAATTGTCATGGTAAGTCTTTGTTTAAATGTTGTTCTCATAATCAGATAACAGCTATCTATAGATAAAACACAAATGAAGAAGGATATTTGTTCAGATGAAAAGCTTAACCCCTTGTTAGCTCACCTGTACAAAGGTAATGTAAGCTATTGCCATCAGGTGGCATTCATTGTCTGTCATCCTTGGTCTAGCATCATTAGTTTTTACATTTTAATCTCTGAAAGTACTTGACCAGAATAAACCAAATTTGGATTAGATTGTCCTTTGATGATCCTATTTTAGAATGTATCCTACATCTCAACAACCAAATTTTAACTATTGTGCAAATTTAGCATTATTTGATCATAAATCATTTAAAAGTCTTCTTTGAAACCACTAGGCCAGTTTAAGTTCTGACTAATCAATGCTGCAAATGATTTTTTACTCTCACTTTTAGGGGGTTTCAATTTCAGACTTGTCAATGTACATGTCGAATGTTGGGATATCAGCTATTATGAGTATATCTTTCTTTACAGCATATTGAAAGCTGCATGTAACATTTAGCAATCTGTAATTCAATAACATTTTTAAACAGGTTTTTACATTACAGTTCTGAATTAATAAAGAGTACTCTCCATCCATAAAGACTCGGCAAAGCCTCGCCCTTTCCCCTGTTTCTAAGCCTCATACTCATATTACCTATATGTTTCGACAGTACCGAAGTATTGTATATATACCCAGTCGCGTGATTATACAGAATAAAATATAATATATTTACGTACCATAAATACAACATGGTACCTAAAAACATGTACAGCACTGACCCCACCAAAAATCAGGTGTGAAGCCAGATGCTCTCGAAAGGTAAGCAGTACCTGCTTCTTATAAGACACCCATTGTTGTCAAGTGTGGTAAAAGTCTTGTTGGTGAAAGAGGAAAGAAAAAAATCTATGTTTATAAAGGGAAAATATATTACCATTTGAGAAATGGATATTATGTAATGGTCAACCAGTTTGTGATGACGACCGTAAAATATTTGTATCAATGTCCAACATAGGAACAGCATAGTCTTGTTTGAGTTACTTTTGTGTCTGCAGCTGAACTATGTAATTACATGTATTTACAACTTGAATAATCTTTTAATCACATCTATAGGAAATAATGCTTTTACATGTAAGTTGAGACACCATAAAAATCTACTAAGACTCAAATACTAAAATGTCTATCTTTTCTTTTATTGGAGTACATGTTTAATGCCTTATGTTAAATGACCTTCTCTATTAGATCATTTCTTCCAATTTGAATCTGGCTTTTAAATATGCATGTTACCGTCAAATCTGTATTAAGAGGTCACCTTTGGAACAAAGAAAAAGTGACTTTATAAGACAGGTGACCTCTTAAAAGAGGTTCAATTCATATGAAATTTTCTAAGACCAGACAAGAAAAAGGTAACCTTTTAATACAGGTGACTGTTTAATAGGGGTGCCGCATGGACTGGTTTGACTGTATATGAATTTGGCGTGGCTTCTATGATTCCATATATTTAAACGTGTATTTATGCAGTAAAAGGGCAATGTAATTTTGTGTTCTCACCTTGCTTCTATTGTCTGCTTCTTTTTTCTACTTCTTTTTACATTTTCAATTTCTTCTGTGAAATATTAAAGCAAATTTGGCACGAATGTTCCTTGGATGATCTTCTGCAAAATTTATATGGGATATAAAAAGTTTTTTTAAAGAGATGTTAAAAGGTCTTACAATAAAATGTAGATCATCTTCCCAATAACAACAAAAGTGATATAAGCCAAGCTTTAGATGAATAACATCATGTAAAGTTAATTTAACATTCTAGCAGTTGCCGCTGAGACAAACATTTATACATCTATGTATTTCTTTTATTTTTATGAGTAAAAATACATTTCCTATATGTTTATTGGTCAAAATGTATGTGTGTGGTGTTAGTAGGGGGAGGGTTAGGGGTTCTGATGTTTAATGCCACTTTCAACAATATTTCAATTATAGCGCAGCAATCGATTTTATTGGTGGAGGAACTTGGAGAAAACCACCGACCTGTCTCAAGTCACTGACAAACTTTATCACATAATGTTGTATCGGTATTCAAACTGTTAGTAGTAAAGTATGTTAGTAAAGAGTTCTAATCCTGCTCAGGCGAGGTTTTAGTAAACAATGTTTATATTACATAATTACTTCTTTCTTTAGTCTTTCATTTTTATTGAAAGGAGGAAAAACAGCTTGGATAATATAAACATTTCCAAATTATGTATATAACATTAATACTGTCATTTAATAAAACAATTACGTGTACTAAGAAAGTGAGCAGTCATTTACTGTATAATATGTATGTTGTGTTAGGGATGTCAATTTTGTCTCTGTCTACAATTATTTTGAATGGATTTTGGAACTGTTTCTACAGTGTGGTATTTTGGAACTGTTCCTACAGTGTGGTATTTTAGAACTGTTCCTACAGTGTGGTATTTTAGAATTGTTCCTACAGTGTGGTATTTTGGAACTGTTCCTACAGTGTGGTATTTTGGAACTGTTCCTACAGTGCAGTATTTTGGAACTGTTCCTACAGTGCGGTATTTTGGAACTGTTCCTACAGTGTGGTATTTTGGAACTGTTCCTACAGTGCAGTATTTTGGAACTGTTCCTACAGTGTGGTATTTTGGAACTGTTCCTACAGTGTGGTATTTTAGAATTGTTCCTACAGTGTGGTATTTTGGAACTGTTCCTACAGTGTGGTATTTTTGAACTGTTCCTACAGTGTGGTATTTTGGAACTGTTCCTACAGTGTGGTATTTTGGAACTGTTCCTACAGTATGGTATTTTGGAACTGTTCCTACAGTGTGGTATTTTGGAACTGTTCCTACAGTGTGGTATTTTGGAACTGTTCCTACAGTATGGTATTTTGGAACTGCTCCTACAGTATGATATTTTGGAACTGTTCCTACAGTGTGGTATTTATTGTTTTTCATTTTATTACTGACTTTTAATTTTTAGTTAATTATGATGATACATGTACATTGTATTTCAATCCAAGAAACATGGTCTCACCTCACCTTACAGCCTCAGAGAATATTGTTTCATGGGTTGACAAATCCTTGTATTAACATTCATCAAAAGTCAATAATATATTTTGCTATAAATTGTTTTTTTTTCCAATCCATTCTCTGACATTATTTTAAGATGTTTGTTTGTTTGATGTTTGACCTGTCGCAAGTCATTGACAAACTTTTATCACATAATGTTGTACACCTCGTCCTGATTGAGATTCGAACTCACAACATCAGTGGTGATGGGCACTGATTGCATCGGTAGTTGTTAATCCAACTACCATGCGATCAAGGCCATGATGGCCCCATTATTTTATGAATAAACATGTACATATAGAAATTAAATTATGTAAATGATTGTTTATTTACAGGAATTTATAGACATGACAGATTCTGATGAAAATGCAACTACCTTGGTCTACTCAACATTAGCAGCAGGTAATTTATGTTAGATTAAAAAGAAAAAATATATTCAGTGAAACCTGTCTAAAACAGAACCTCCTTGAGACTAGCTTTTGTGTTCAGAATAGACAGGTGATCGGTTTATACAGGTCAAATAAGCAGAGATTTCTTACATTGGAATTTTCTTTAAGGTTCCGTTTAGACAGGATTCTGGTTTATTCAAGATTCGGTTGAGACAGGTTTCGTTTTAGTTTACAAATTGTTTAACGGTCCCATAAGCTAATGTTATATGTGTAGAATCGTCTATTCTTCTTTGTGTACATGGATGTATATCAGAATACTATATACAATGTATAATAGAAAACTGTTCTGTAGTATGAATTAATGTGCCCAGTGATATGTTTTTTTTTATACAATCACAAAAATTGTTGTTGTTGTCCATCTGTAGACATTTGGTTTCTGTGTAATAACTTTTGTTGATGATCTATCTTTTTAAAATACTGAAGTTAACCGTTTTCTTATGAATTTCGTGACAGCTATGTTTTCATGAAAATAAGTATGCATGAAAACAAATGCAAAGTTTCCTCAATCAGACTTTACCTTAATGAGACACTAGGATTTTTGAACCTCAACTTATAGTATTTTGACCCCCTACCCATGATATATCAAACCCCTTGTTTGTTGTATTTTGACCCCCCCCCCTCTTTTGGTATATATGAAAAGGTTCAATTTACCATGAAGTGGTTCATTATTTTATGACTGAAATTTGACCCTGGAGTCAAAATACCATATGGTATTTTGAACCAGGGATCAATTTTTTAGGGGTTCAAAATACCATGACAGCAGATGAGAGATCAATAACTTAACTGACAAAAGGTATATGTACTGGTGAAATCATTCAATGACCTAAGTGGATAATTAACAATCTGACACATCTATTGTTTTGTTGTGTTTAATTATACAACCCTGTGTTACAGACAACATTTTGTGGAGATTAAATTACATATGATTACAAAATAAACAGAAAATCAATCAAATTAATTAAGATTTACTGAACATATTTATAACAAAGTGCACAGAAGGTGTGATGATTTTAAAGTTATTAATTATTTTAAGGTGCATACACCTGTATTCCCAGTCTTTATTCAGCCACTAATTAAAGTTTCATCTCTCAAATTCTGTGGGTTGATCCCTTGCTAGTGTTAACTAATGTTAAACATATTGAATAACAAACCCAAAACTGAATTTTTGTTGTTGTTGACTAAAATCAACTCAATCGGCACATGTTTTCCTTGTGCTTATTATTTATATAGGGAAAGACAACAAATAACTTTGTATGTACAGTGTACTATGAAATCATTCACACTACTGCTGGTACTGCTATAGTTTTTTTTCCATATATAAAATGATTTATTGCAGAAAATTATTGTTTTCAACTATAATATATTTCAAATTATCACAAAGTTAGATACATTCAAACTTAAAGGCATTACCCATATAGTTTAATTAAGTACATTGTACACTAAAAAATAAGTACAAATACAGTTTTGATCCTGGGCACAGAATAAAGGTGGGATTGTAGCTATACAATTTTCCCAACAAGAGGCTCCAATGTATCAAAAAGAATGTTTTATGATATGGAATAACATATACATGTACTGGTATTATTAAGGTTTTCAACATTATAGCAAAATATTCTGACTTGGTTCAACCAATTGTATATTACACATTGAGTATCAAATTTGAGAACATTATAGGTACATTCGTATGTAAATCAGAAAATGTTTGGAGGGGATTTAGATATACCCTTTTCTCCAAGTACTGTAACTTGTTATTTCTTCTAACACTTCTACCATACTGACCGCCTTCAAGCCACTGTAAAAATATTTCATTTATATCATGGCAGTATTGGTGGAGGAAACCACTAACCTGTTTCAAGTCACTGACAAACTTCATCACATAATGTTGTATCTAGTGCACCTCGCCTGAGTGGGATTTGAACTCCCAACATTAGTGGTGATAGGCACTGATTGCATAGGTAGTTGTGGATCCAGCTAGCATACAATCAGGACCATAATGGCCCATGCTGACCGCCTTTAGCCAGTTGAAGATTATGTCAGAGGTTGCACACGACAATTGAAAAAAATGTTAAAACTATTTACAGCTTTCATGAGTTAGTATTTGATAGCGGAGATAACAGCCTTGAATGTTTCCACCGAGTGACACATAGTTATAGGCTGTGGCAGCCCGTTCCAGTCAGATATTGTACGAGAGAAAAACGGTTCTTGTCTTTGTTGTGTCTTACAGGGAGGGATAATGAAAGACTTGTTTATGACCAATAACATTACTTTTATAGGTCTATTGGCATTGTTGGTGTGGTGTGTGTTAATGGGAGAACTCTACAGAGTATATAAAAACTTTGGTAAAGGACTAAAGGAAAGAGGTTAGTTTATTTTTCAGATTGTTATGCCCCCGCGACTATTGGTCAGGGCATATTGTTTTACCCCTGTCCGTCCATCCGTCCGTGCGTCCGTGTGTCCGGCTAGCTCCTCCTACAGTTTTTGAGCTAGACCATTTATATTTTATAGACAGTTAGTACAAAATGTACTTACACTGAAGGTGTGCATAATATATGGATTTTGACTTTCAACAATTTTTTACAAAATTATGGATGCATGAACTTAGACAGATTTTGCTAAGTTCATATAGGATATATGGTTTGTCCGGTTAACTCCTCCTACAGTTTTTGAGTTAGACCTTTTATATTTTGTAGACAGTTAGTACCAACACTGAAGGTGTGCATATTATATGGATTTTGATTTTCAACAAATTTTTACAAAATTATGCATATATGAACTTAGCCACTTACCTTTTGCAATTATAACCGTGGGGGCATTGTATGTGTCTTACAGACACAAACTAAGACACAAACACCTTTTAAAGTCTATACATAAGTTTTCTACATCATACCCGATGAATAATATACCATTCCTTGAAATTAAGTTATATTGAAAATCCATTTTGGCTCTTCAAGACGCTTTCTTTGCATTATACCCCTACACATTCCTCAGAACCAAACCAAAAGTTAAGCTAGTAAATTGGGGTGGGGGGAAGTGGTGTTGAGGTGGATAAGGTTGAGATGGGGGCATTCAATTTTCTAGTTTTCTAATTTGTTGTTGTTTGTTGTTTGATGGTGTTTAATGCCACTTTCAACAATATTTCAGTTATATCGTGGCAGTCAGTTTTGTTGGTGGAGGAAACCAGAGGACCCAGAGAAAACCACCAACTTGTCGAAGTCACTGATGCACTTTATCACATAATATTGTACACCTCGCCCTGATCGAAATTCGAACTCACAGCATCGGTGGTGACCACCATTTTTTTTTCTGAAAACGCAAGTACGTGTAGTTGTATGAAGAGAATGATATGGTAATATTTTTCACATGTGACCCATGTCATTAGGTTTCTTCAGATCTCACATGGCACGACATATCAGTGAGAGTAGCTAGTGAGAGATGTGATTTTAATCATATTGGTTCACAGTGAGATATCATTGATTTATTGCCACGTATGAATGTTGTAAATGGTAGATTCTTGATGAGTCATTATTGAAAAATTGCCACAAATGAAAGATATAAGTGTGGTAGGTTCTCAGTGAGATATCATTATTCTACTTTGACCAGTTTTGAGCAATCAGATTGCATTGACTGGATAAATTTTTGTTATTTTTGGTCACTGACCAAAATATAGCTTTTCATATAGAGCAACGGTAAGAAACAGTAAGAGTATAAGTGCTGATGTCACAGAGGATACCATCAGAAAACGAATAGAACAACACTTGTTTCTGCTCTTGTTAGACAATATGGCAGTTGTTTTGGGCTTTTTGACATTGCAGGATAAACATGATGTATGTACATTGTTGTAAAATATAATTAGACAATATAGGTATGGTGTCTTGTTATATGAGATTTATTTGGATAAGGCTAAGAAACAGGGGTACTGTGAGGCTCTGCCGAGCAGTCCTACTGTTTCGTGCCGAATACAAATAAATCTTATATAAAAAGACATCATACCTATATTTTCTTTATACTGCAATACTATATTTTTTTCTCACTGTTTTCTATATAAAAAAAAAAATTAAAATAAGTGGCAGATCGTCAGTTAGATATCAGGTTATTCTATATAATCTTGACAGTCCTCACGATAAGCACCAGTTCTCCCACCAGTAAAACTTGGTTCGCACCAGTAAATTTTTCAGTTTTTATTTAGATATATATATAAAATAAATTTAAGAATTTGATTTAGACCAGTAAATTCAAATTTTCATTTCGAGGACTGATTTTGATTGTTTTCTATAACATTGATAGCTGTAGGACATCTTTGTGTGTGTATAATTGACTGTTTTCTTGGTTATTGTAGCCTATGATGTACTGGCAACAGAACACACTAGTTTGATAACTGGTAGAAGAGTAAGAAGATAAGAGTAACAGAATGATTGAAGACAAAGGACTTTAAAGCATTTTTAACCACCATGTACATAAATCGATTGTTCCATGTCGTGATAAAAGTTTAGTATTTTTTTTAATAATTTTTGTAGATATCTGTTTTATAAATTTTATTAAACAGATGATGGAATGTATTTTTAAGAAGATAAACTATTATATTAACAGATATATTATGTAAACAAATATTTTATCATAATTTTTAATTTTAGCCTCACTTGTGTCCGTCGGTTTGTTTTCCTTTACTTTTTTGCAATTTATTAATTCTTCTCCTGTAAAACTACTCAACCAAATGAAACGAAACATGGCATAGATGATTCTTGAGAAGAGGAGATTCAGATTTGATCAAATGAAGTTGATCTTTCATGGGGAGTGGCTCTGAGTGGGATTTGAGGGTTTCGTAAAGAGGGAAAATTAAGAACCAGTAAATCATAAAATGTTTTTAAAAAATGGTCTGTACTAGATTAGTGTTACAGGCTCATGTGAGCCTCTAGTTTTAGAAGATAGCAAACGTTTGGTGAGTAATTTGCTGATACTGACTTGCTACTGTCACATCATGTACTGTAGGTAGAGCTCATTAACAAATGTTTTAAGCATAATATAAGATATTTATGTTATCCATGTTAGCATAATGTCTTTTAAAAATAGTACACATTTCATTAATATTTGCATATCTAATTTTTAACCAGATTAGTCAAGGGGAGATAATATAATAGTATTGTATATGTCTGTAGTGTCCAAGGGAGATAATGTTATTATGTCCCTTTGTATTTAAATATAGATTTTGGTTAATAATAAACATTGAAGATACCTTTACTTTTAGTGTACATCAGATATGTATTAGTGTATTTATCTTCAGTGGTGTTTTACTGCTAAAGTGGCCGTAAGCACCAATCAATCAATCAATCAATCAATCATTATCTTCAGTGGTGTACAAAATGAAATGGTTGGAAAATCAAATTATACATCAAACATTTATCAGTAGATAAATTTTACAAAATGTTCAAATCTACATTATCTGACAGAATAATCATAATTTCAAAATGATTTCCCAAATTTATTGTTTTAAATGGAGACAACATACTGATGTCATATTCATTAGCAGTTATTGTAAGGAACAAAGATTAAGCATATTATAGTAATTAAATTTTTATTATTTTTAATTTAATTTTTATAATTAATATGTAGAACCAAACCCGAGTGATTGATAAATAACTGAAGGGAGAGTGATATTCTAAAAATGTGTCGTGCACACTAAATTAGATATCTATGTTTTAATATATTTATAAATTGTACATATAAATATATTTATTTTACGTTATAAAACTATTATGTAGAGATTTAAAAAAAAAAGTTGTATGTAGAATATTATGAAGAGATTCAAAATAACAAAAAAAATTATCAGATACAAAACGTATAGTGAAACTTAAGCATACCACACATCCTTGGTGTGAAAATTTGTGTATGCCTTTTCATATACATTTTGTATATTATTTCTTTGCATGTATTCCTACGCAAATGACATCCTCATTGCCATATCATAATTACATACAAGTAACAATGCTGTTGTTTTTTTTATCAATCAAACTGTTTGTAAATTGTAACCATTCCCTATATTAATGAAATATTAGGTAGCAAATTTAACTACCTGATTAAAATAATATGTTCAATACATATGCTGCGTAATTGACATCTAACACAACTAGATTTAATCTTGTCTCCAGTTGAACATTATATTAACCATTGGAAACATTGCTTGTAAATTCTTCACAATGGGTTTGGTTAAAGGCAGTTAAAAACATGTATGAAAGAAAATTCAAGTTCTTCTGGACAAAAAGTTAGGATTTGTGGTGTTAATGGAGTATGGTGTTTTTATCTTGTGATTTTAATCAGATTGAACTTTAATTAAATATATACATACATGTGTTACATACATGTGTATATAGTAAAACCTATCTAAACCAAACCTCTTTGGGACTTTATTTCAAGTTTAGTTTAGACACGGTTCTGGTTCAGTTTAGACAGGTTTTATTGTATAAAATGATTTTCAGACAAACATGACTGGATTATTTCCTCGGTTGAAGCAGTGACTTCCTGTTAGAGAAATGATAGCAGTATGATTTATGTATGCAGATGTTGTTACAGCAAAATATTCTCTGAACATTTGTATTATTTTGCTTTGTTGAAGGACATGTATTTTATCTAAATGTTTAGATGGAATAATACTGCATGTTTAAACGGCCATATTATACATACAGATATCACTTAATCACTTTTTGTCTTCATATGAAATTCAGACTTTATTGCTGATGTAATGGTTAGCATTCTCATTGAGTTCAGTAGATCATTGATTCAAACTCTGGTCAGAGTCAAACCAAAGATTATAAAACTGATACATTTGTATTTGCTGCTTCTCTGCTAGGCATGCTGCATTAAGGAGTAAGAGTTAAGACTGGTTGGCATGGAAACAGAATAATGTGTCAGAGTGGAGCAGCATGTTTACACGTTGCCTGCTTTTACATAAAACAAGCATTATGAAAATACAATTAAGCATGTTGGCATAGTGCAAAGCAGACATCATCATTATCTCATCTATGTAACTTGTTCTCACCATGATATACCCGTAGCTGATAAATTGCTCACTTGGTGTGAAGTAACAACTACCAACCCATCCTCAAATGATATTCAGTTTGATGAATATTTCTCACTTTTGAGACAGACCAGTTCCTATTTTTAGCGATGTGAGATTTCCTTGTCTTGTACCCCCCGGTACAAGACAGCTCACAGGCGACTTTTCCCGGTAAAATCTTTACTTCGCTTCAGCAATTTCAATCAAGATTTGAATTACTTTCATTTAACCACGATTCTATTACATAAGTATTTTTAAATTAATGTATGTATACTATTCTGCTAACTAATAATTTAACTATCGTGCACCTTTCATGTTTCACGGTGTTTGTTTACGAGTTTGAGTAAATAATAGAGTGCTCTCCCTTGTTAGTAACTAACGTTACCCCCCTTTGACCAAATTCAAATATTTTTTCACAGCCACAGGTGTAGTGTTGAGTTACATTTATCATATATTTATTAAATACGTTGTATTTTATTATGAAATACATTTAAAATACTGCCAAGACACGGATGCATATGAATAAATTGAATATTTACTTCAGCAATGGAAACAAAATTTGCGGGAAAACGCTCGATCTGGAATGTAAACAAAACAATATTAGGTAACAGCTGATAAAAGTGAGAAATAAAATCAAACACCGGCAAAAAGTGCAAGACAGGGAAATCTCTGACACCCTCGGGTGTCGGAGATTTCCCTGTCTTGCACTGTTGCCGGTGTTAGATTCTATATATCTTTGTTTATTTTAAGATATTTTTTAGTCAAATTGACCTCTTTATATAAAGTATATGTATCAAATTAACTTCATATCACACCCCGTATATAGCTCATATGATGATAATAAAGTCTTGGGTTGATACAGGTTGCGATAGGAAAATTGACCATATATATAATGAAATTATGGGGCCCCCTCAGACAGAGCCACCCTCTAACTACACCGCACCTGTCTTACATATTTTTTCCTTTTTAATTTTAACGACATTTTGCATAGCTTAAAATTTTTTATTTGAAAATCTTTTACAGGGTCCCTCAAGCTCGAGGGGCCCTAGACTGCAGCCTATTGGAGTCTATAGGGTAATCCGGCCCTGCATATAATATGTCTTTATTAAATAATATGATTAAAACAGGCCTAATACATGTACGTTTAAATCAGCCTGTACCATACAGTAGCTCTGTCCAGCTTAATATCTATACAGCTTTTCGACCCCGGGCCAATACAGCTTTGGTCTGTATTGGTCCGGGGCCGAAAAAGCTGTATAGGTTCCGGTTTGCAATTTTACTTCCGTTCCGACATTACGTTCGCATACTACAATTCTTCATGACGTAATTATTACAAATATGTCATCTGACAAGGCTGTTGTTGACAGTAAGCCTGTGGCTTTCACAAATGAAGAAGCCAAACAAATATTGCATCAATTTGCAAAGGAAATTGGGAGCTTTGAGTTGGATTTCTATAATTTTGATGAGTTAAATTATGAAGAGCAATCGGAGTCCGACAAATCAGAAAATCTACCAGACGCAGACTCCGCAAGCAATAAATGTTAATAAAATTCTGTTAAAAGTATATTGGAAGTTTTCAACTGTTTCATCTAGACATGCACAATGACACTGGAGTCTGGAATTCAAATACCATGTGAAAATGATAAGGTCCGTATAGAACCAGCTTAGTAGGTCTTATATTTGTTGCATTTACAACATAAGTCGAATTATTTAATAAAGGTGTCATTAATTGGCCCTGTATAGATTCTCGATCAGCTGTATTGGCCCGCGGCCCTACAGGCCTTGGGCCAATACAGCTGACCTCAAATCTATACCAGGGCCAATACTGAAACAACCAGTTAATAACACTATAGTATATATTTTTTTAACTTATTTTATTGATATTGTTCCAAGCATTAGCAGGGGGAAAGAAGTTTTTAATAAGTGTTGAATTTTTTAAATGTTTTATGGATGGTTATTTCATTGTATTTTAGAATTTCTTCCTTTCTGATTAAATATTGACAAGCTTTGTAAGTTGAAATGTAGATACCCTACAACATTATCTAATCAAAACCAATATTATCTGTGCCCTTCCATGACAGTAGTCACGGCTCAAAGATTTGCATATCATTAGATATTTGTATTTGTGTTTAAAAATAACCTTTAATTTTAATTTGTTATAGTTTTCAAGTACATCAAATACCACATGGCAGTCTGCGCGATGCACATAATTTTTTCTAAATCAGTATATTAAGCATACAGTGTCTTATATGGTCACAGTTATACAAATTTAATCAATGACTCTTATGGAATAAATATTGCATTGCTGTACAATAAATATAGTTATTACATCTGTACTTTTAGAAATATATAGAACAAGTGTGTCTCAAACAGTACCGTATTTTCTCATATTGCACAGCTTTTCAGGATAAAACATATTATTATACCTCATATATTTAATTACCATAAATAGATTAATTTGATTGGACAATGGGTCATGTGATCACACAGGACAAAAATCATATTCCACCACTTCGGAAGCCTCGCGGGTTTTCCCGCCAGAGTTATCGTTCTTTGACAGGAAAACGTCAGAGGCACTCGGAACGCATCATTTGCAGGCGACCGTTACAATGTGGTTTTTAAATATTTGAGACAACGTTCTAATGGACTTTAGAATATGTTTGCCAGCATTATTTTACGTTTTCTTGGTTTCATTCGGTATAATAAAACATTTATAGCATGCGGGTACAGGAAATATGAAAATTTATTCATATTTCCCTCACCAGCATGCAATAAATGTATAATATTGCACACCTGAAATCTAATTTTAGGAATAGGTGAAATCCCATGTTATTTATGCACAGCTTTCCACTATAAAACATCAGAATTATACAATGACATTTTATTACAATATATTTTGCAAGAGTAATTGGGGTAGATATGAATGAGATAGGACAGAAAAAAAATTTGTAAAGTAAAGTTTAATAAAACAATTACAGCACTTAAATGAGTAGGATATGATGTTCTATGGAACTCTTAAAAGCAGTATTGACTGCAGCCTTGGTCAATATTGCTGTTAAGTGTTCCATCAAACATTATATTGCATTCAATGAAGGGCTATATAAGTGGATAATATTGTGAATTGTATGAATTTTGTAAACGACAAATGTTAATTTTTCTTTGCCTTTTATGTCATAATTTTTAATCTACTTCTTACTCTGTGCAATATGGTAATATTTTTCATTTCATGATATGAAGGAAATATTATCTAACAATAAAAATATTGATATGTAAAATTATTTAAGAATGTTTTTACATGTATGTTTATAATAAACTTTACATGCTTATGTCATTATCAGTTACAACCAGTATTTATAAATATCTAAGGATATTGAAAATTGTCTGAAACACAAAAAATATACAAATTGAATATTTCACCATGTTAATCAAAAGTATGCTTTTACTAAATTAAAATGTTTTATTACATAATTGATTTTTTTTATATAATAAACAAGTGTTGACTGAGGGCAAGTGTGGACACAGAAATGTGCTGTCCAAAAGGCAAGTGTGGATGTCAATATTTCATATTATTTAACTTAAATATAAAAAAAAAAATCATGGACACAGAGGTCCTGGATTTTTTTTTAATAAAACACTATTATGTTGCTGACATTAAGTTTCCGGAAATTGGGTTGTCGTATGTCCATATAATAACTTCAAATATACGTGATATCCATACTCGACGTAGCGATAATTTGTTGTTGACATTTTTCTATATTCAAATAATCCTGGATTATTATTTTTGTTTAATGTCTGGTCCTGTGTTTTTATTTCAAACTCCTCTCATTTACAAAACCACTGATATTTGTTCAATTTTTAACGCTGATTTAAGCTTTAGTCGCAACAAATTTATATTTTTCTCTTTAAACTGTCGAAACATAACATTTATTTAACTGTAAAATTC
>MJUT01056337.1:144378-161122 GCA_002080005.1 Gigantidas platifrons
GCCCTCGCTTCTAAAATGAAAAAGTGGTCTTAAAGAGAGATATCCTCTCTTGCGGAGGGTCAATTTAGTAGTATTTTATTACCTCGGTGCGGCGGAAATCTGACCTGATATCAGGGTATGTCTTTGGTGGGGGTGATCTTATAACAAGGGAGACTACTGTATAGTGATTTTAAATGTTATTGTTGGAAAATGATCAGAAAAAAAAGCAATCATACCCATCTCCATCATAACTTAAATAAGGTTTCCAATATTTACCTATTCCAATATCAAGATCATCACCAACTGCTTTCCACGTTAATATAGCTTGAATTTGACCATTCGATGACTGCACTGATTTTAAAGTTAATGAAGTGATCTTTGACGGTTTAATACCATCTAACAGAGGATCAGAACTGTAATTTGTGACAGTTATTTCATTTGACAGAACCACTCTTTGAAATTTCCCAGCAGACGTTGTTGTCAATCCTTAAATAAACAAACAGGCGTGTATATCATGTTCATATATATAGTCAACAATTGTTGTAAGGAGCTAAACATTTCAATAATAAATGAATTTAATAAACCATGCCACTGCCGAAACACTGACCACTGGGCGCATGATACCGACTGGTACTAGAAGTCCACCAGCAATGATACCGACTGGTACTAGAAGTCCACCAGCAATGATATCGATTGGTACTAGAAGTCCACCAGCAATGATATCAACTGGTACTAGAAGTCGATATCGGCCCAGTTATAGTAATGAAAACATAGATATCTAATTTAATTAGCACGACGCGTTTATTCATCAAGTATACTCTGAACACGAAATAATTTAAAAGTCTTTGGGAGGTAAAAAAAAAAAACTCTTTAAAATGAGATATTAAAATTACTGTTTTCATCGATTACGTTTTTGCCACGTGGTTGGTTAAAGAAGAGTTTAAAGATACCAAAAGGGTAATGGGAATCCGAAAGTCGATGGATAGATAACACAATGGTCAAAAGAAAAAGGACAAAACAAAAGAACAAACAACGATCTACATAAAACTAAAGATCGAGTAACATGAACCACACAAAATACCGGAGGTGAACTCATGTGTTCTGGGGGGGGGGGGGGGATAAGCAGTTCCTGTTCCACTAGTGGCACCCATTGCGTTACTCTAGTTACAATTCGGTTACTAGGCTTAGTTCTTTTTCTTTTATAATAATTTTTTTTTAATTTGCAAAAAAGGACAGTTTTCAAAAATATGATAGGTTATCATATTGCAATGCCATTTCATTTATTTGATATATTTTTTAATACTTATAGTTAATATGCATACAAACTCAGATATGGTTTGTTTTCTTATCTTGTCCTTCTTCCCCACAACGGATCACAGTGTTTAACAACATCACGTCAATTTAGTTGCTAATTTAAATAGATATAACCATCAATGAAGCCTTATTAATGACCTATAGATGAATTCGTAATTATATATATATAAGTACGAATTCGTCTATGAAAAGTACATATTAATTAATATACCACCTGGTGGGATTTATATCAGGTAAAATGTTAATTAATTTACTTCTTTCTGGTGGAGTTGTAAAATTAGACATCCACATACATATTAATTTAGTGCAATGAATGTGAAAAAGGGTTTGAAAATCCCAAAGGGGAAATCAAGTTCTTTGTTCACGCAGAAACATATACAAGTGTAACAAGAAGATGTTCTAAGTTGAAAAACTTGTATCTGATCCTATTGTCATGTTTTTGGACAATAAAATATGTTTAAACTAAACTAAGTGTAACAAGGGGAATATTATACAAAATATTTTAAATAATGACGGATATAACTAACTTAAAATAATACAGCTTCAGAATATATTACAAAACATTTTGCAATTTAGATACAAATAATGACTATTTTTTCAGAACCTTAACATTACACAAAGATTTTGTATATGTTTGCATACCTAGTATAATAAATTGGAATACATTTACATCTAAGCCTTTGTACATCAGCAGAGGTACATTCAAATAAAAAATGAAATTCAGTACCTAAACCAACATTACACAGATGACAAATACGTTCTTCTCTTGGAGTATTTGACCATCGTCCAGTTTCTATTGGAAGTTTAATGTTACTACATCTAAACTTTGTTATCATGTTTCTCTCATGTGGTAATAATTTCACTGTTTCTCTAAATTAAATTCATTTTTAGATATGCCATAAAATTCTACCCTAGAAGAGTTCTCAATTTGGTTAAATCAGTTTTGAATATATTGATCAGTCAGATTTTGCTTAGCAGTAAATTATAGTTGCACTGAATGAACTGGCTGTTGTTGGTTCTATAGATAATTAAGCCCTGTTCTCTCAAAAATTTATTTGATCAAATTTAGCCACTTATTATGAACATTATCATTAATACTCAAATTAAACATAATCTTATATAAAATACAACTAAGTTTCTTCTCGTTTGAAATAAGTATATTCCAAAAATTAATTTAATACATATATCTATTGGTGTTCTACCAAGTTCTCCGCATGTCATAACATTCAGAGTAATGGTTCTAACACCTAAAATATTTCTACAGAACTGAAGGTGAAGTTTTTCTAGTAGGTTGGTGTTCTCATAACTCCATGCTTCACAGCCATGAGTAAGTATTGGAAGTATAACTGTAGCAAACAATTTAAGTTGTAAAGCTATTGGAATCGATTGATTGATTTTGTTTTTGTTGTTTTAACGCCCCTTTCAACATATTTCAGCTATATCATGGCGACCAGTTTTAGTGGTGGAAAGAGCGAGAGAACCACCGACCATGGGCAAGCAACTGGACAACTTTATCACTTGCGAGTCGATGGCACCCTTTTTATATTTTACAAAGCCGGGCGCGAACCCACGCCGTATTGGTGATAGGCTTGCATGGGTTGGTAATCCAACTACCTAACTCATTGAGCCACCCGGGCCCTCTATTGGAATCGATATGTTTCTCAATTTTCTATGCAAACAATACAAAGTTTTGCGAGCTTGATCCATCAAGTTAGCTTTGCCTTCACAAAAGAGCTGTTATAATTAAATATAACACCTAGATATGAATAAAAGTCTTCAATTTGTAACTTCACTGCACATAGCTTAATAATTGATTGATTTTTTTTTATTTTCTTTTACAAAATATTACTACTTTAGTCTTTTGCAGTTAACCTTCAATTTCCACTGATGACAGTACTTTTCAAATATAGACAAAGCATATTGCATATCAGCTTCAGTTTCTGAAAGAATAATAGTATCATCTACATACAGCAATGAAAAGAGTTTTACAAATATATCCAAATTTTCTGAGCACATATTTCTAACATTTTCTAAATCATTTACATTGTTTTCAACATAAAATTATTCCAAGTCATTTAAATAGATAGCAAAAAGGAAGGGAGACATATTTTCTCTTTGTCTAAAACCAATACAAGATACAAGATACAAGATATTTTATTTCCAATATTACACCTGACAAATAATGAAAACTTATCATTATTCTTAATACAAGACCTGACATTGTCATAAAGACTGTGAATAACTCTAAAAACTGTTACGGTAATATTTGACTTTTGAAGTTTGACCCATAATGATGAGCTAGTTTTAGTGTCAAAAGCCTTTGAGAAGTCAACAAATGTGCAGTACAATTTTTTCCTAAAGACATATATATAGAAATCAATGCATGTAAACTAAATATGTTGTCCAATGTACTGTAGCCCTTCCTGAACCCTGTTTGGGAATCTGAAATCAAGCCTACTCTATCTGATAATTCACACAATCTGTCATTTAGAAAAGAAGTAAAAGTTTTACTGAGACATGACACTAAATGTTATAGGTTTATATGAACTAGGATCCTTGATATCACCTTTGTTCTTGTAAATTGCAAAAATTATACCCTCTGACCATGATTCTGGAATTAATCCAGAGTATAATACAATATTAAAGAGTTTACAACAAATAGGCAAAAACATATGAATTGTACTTTTAATGTGTTCATTTACTATATCATCATAACCTGAAGCTTTATTACTTTTTAAATTTTTAACAATTCGCAAAATTTCTTCTTCAGTAATTGGTGAATTCAAGATATTGTGATATCAGAAGCCGTAATTTCAATACAATGGCCAAGATAATAAGGACAAAGAGACAATGGTCGACAAAAAAACTACACAAAAAACAAAAGATTGAGCAACACGAACTCTATTAAAACGATACTCGGAAAGCAGTTCCTACTCCACTGATGGCACCCGTCACCTCTTACAAACATTTATCCTTACCTTTGCTTGAAATAAAAAAAAGGGAATCTTTCATTGGCCACATATAAAAAATGTCGTGATAAGATTCCGGCTATATTTCTGATAGCACATGGGTATTTGCCTGACAAATTCTGGACACCATTCCTGTTTTATTCCTGTTTCTTTACATATTTATATTTCAGGAAAAATAATACAGATAGCATTTTATCTACTTTGACTGTTGTAAATGTTGTTATCCAGGGACGTTATTTACAAGGAACCCTGTTGACATAGACACCTACTAATTGCTGATGTACATATTTTACAAAAGTTTTGTTAATTTTTTTTGTCTAAGTAACTAGAATCTAAATGCTATTTCAATCGAAAATGTCAGTTTCATCATTTCATCTCGCAGTATATATATATAAACTGAAAACACGAAGGATAGAGAATTTTGTCATGAGATGCATTCATATACTGCCCACCCTTCAAAAATCTGTTAGATTTCTCCTATTAGAACCGGAATAATTCATAGAAGTCACACCTTTTATGACATGTTAACAACATTATTTCCATTGCATTATTACGACGTTTTTAGGAAAACAATTTTGCCAATGATAAAATCTCCTAAAAAAATAAGGCTTCTTTGAATTATTTCTTAAATCGACAATATACAAATAATTTTTTGAAATTGTAGAATATACTAAAATAGTCGGTATTCCCAATTGTAGTTATCTTCCATCGCTAAAAACTTGTGCAAATAATATTAGGAGTTATATAAGGTTGGTTTCATGGTGTTTAACGCCATTTTCAATAATATTTCAGCTATATCGTGGAGGTGGAGGAAACCGGAGGACCTGGAGAAAACCACCGACCTGTCGCAAGTCATTGACAAACTTTACCACATAATGTTGTACACCTCGCCCTGATCGAGATTCGAACTCATAACATCAGTGGTAATAGGTACTGATTACATGGGTAATTGTACATCCAACTACCGAGTTATATAAGGAACGTCTGCACAATGGAAGTTACATAGCTATAATGCATACACCATCAAAGGGTTAATATGAGCAGCAAAACGAGCTTCTTTGTTGAACATCGTTGAACGATCGTCATGTCAATCTTATAATGATACATGTCCATTTTTCTTTGACAATATGACTTATTGGTATCAGTGACTTTATTTGTCAATGGTGTATCTCCCTATATAAGCCATATAACGAAATATACTGGTTTAAGACAATTTGAGAGGTGTTATGTATATGTTATCTGGATGTGAATTGATTGATACCGAAAATATCAGCCTGCCGAGCCAGAATATGAAGTTTGTTGGCAAGTGAGCGAAGCGAACGAGTCACAAACTTCATATTCTGTCGAGCAGGCTGATATTTTTCAGTATCAATTATATTCACATTCAGATGACATATTTATCATCCTTAAATCAACCATCAACACGGATACATCTATATTTGTATTTTTCGCGGGAGAAATTACATGATTCAAAATATTCAAAATACGCTTCCCCAAAACCGTAGTTCATAAGTAGTTTGCAAAATATACCATTCATTTTTACAGGTTTATATAAAGGTTAAGATTGTTGGAATTTCCCTTTAATGGGGATATTCATTTTTTTTTTATTACAAACATCAAAGTCACCCATTTTCATTAAAGGTTTTGCTTACCAATGCCGTTCCGGTTTAGAAAACATGACGGTCACAACCTCCTTTATGACGTAAAAAATTATGACGTCTGAGGAGAGGTTATCAAGAATTGTGTAAAGTACATTTTTGTAGGACGATGTTTGTTGATATTTCTAACGCGACAGTTCTTAATTTGATATATGTTTAAAAAAATAATGTTAACTAGCTAATGGTGTAGATGAATTTTATTTATTTTTGCCATCTTCACAGGAATTATCGTTTAAATGTTAGGAGAATTTGGTGATAACTCCTGCTGACTGTTGATAAGTCCTGCTCAGCTCACGCGGACTTTGACACGAGTTTTGTTTATGGAGCCAGCAGGTAGATATAGCCGGAGGGAAGGATGATAAAATGTTATATTATACTTTATGCAAATTTCTAGACTATTGATACAACGTCATTGGTCGATTAGAAAATGGTATTTTTCACTAATTTTACGAAGCTCCACCTTCGTATCAATAACAAATCCTGTAGCTCCGCCTCCTCCTAGCAACGGGTGGTATTCTGTGTTGGCAACGGGTGTTATTGCAATACCACCCTCCGGACCGGAAACAGTCCATTCCGTCAAAGTTTTTAATTTAGTTTTACAAATAAATAAACAAACAGACGACAGTACGCTCTTGGACATTCAGACCACATTAACATGGCTTTTGCCGATATAACCAAAGATAATATTCATGATTTGTTGACAAACAAGGACAGTAAGGAAACGAAGAGACAAGTGAACCGGGCTGTAAGGATATTTCGTAACTTTTTGTTAAATGACAATGTCAATACCAAGCTGGAAAGTTTGTCCAACTCTGAACTATTTTTAATGAACATTTGAGAACATTACACCATTGTTACAGTTGTTTATGTTTCCTTGTTAATTAAAAGTTTATTAAATTAGATATTGTAATTTAGTTCTTAGACAATTACCTTAAATCAGTATTAAAGCAACACACACCATTGACACTGTAATACCAGAGCATTCAGTATAATATAAAACATGCTGCCTTTAATTTCGGGTGTTATGGTAGATTACCACACTCAGAAAACCAATATCACCCCCTACTTCGTCTCGGGTGATATTGGTTTTCTGAGTGTGGTAATCTACCATAACACCCTCAATTAAAGGCAGTATGTTTATAATATCTCCGGAACTTTGACCTCTGATATCTCCATTTCTACAAAAATGGACATGTATCATTATAAGATTGACACGACGCGATGTGTAACACAAGAAAAGACACAGACAAATTGATATTGATCTATAAAACCCCATGCACACAAATATCATATACTATTTTTACTCTACAAGAACTCCAATAACAAATTGAATCTTAAGTACGGTACTAATTTAATGGTAGGTGATATTAATTATAAATGAAATGAAAGGTGTTATGCCAACCATATTCGTCTGAAATATTCAAAGCAGTGTTCTGAAAGGATGTCATATGTTCAGAAAACAATAAAGCAGAAGTATTATTTATTTCAAAACCTCCATTATCTTTGAATATAACACCAATTTCCTACGATTCCAAAATATTTGTGAAACTTAATTAAATGATAAACATTATTGGTAAGAGAGACACACATTTCACTCAAAATAATCAAAATTAAATCATTTATTGCCCCCATACTTTAATTCTATATGTGATATGGCGATGATTAATGGACATAATGTACAACTTAAAGATGTAAATGGTGATATACTAGAAAACTTGTTTTTAACTATCTGGCATTCTTAATTAACCAAGCATGCGGTTGTTGAAGAAATGATTGAAGATACCAAAGGGGGTAATCAGAAGCAGCAAATCGAAGAAGGACAGACAACACAATGAACAAAAGTGTGAAGATACCAAAGGGGGTAAACAGAAGCAGCAAATCGAAGAAGGACAGACAACACAATGGACAAAAGTGTGAAGATACCAAAGGGGGTAAACAGAAGCAGCAAATCGCAGAAGGACAGACAACACAATGGACAAAAGTGTGAAGATACCAAAGGGGGTAAACAGAAGCAGCAAATAGAAGAAGGACAGACAACACAATGGACAAAAGTGTGAAGATACCAAAGGGGGTAAACAGAAGCAGCAAATAGAAGAAGGACAGACAACACAATGGACAAAAGTGTGAAGATACCAAAGGGGGTAAACAGAAGCAGCAAATAGAAGAAGGACAGACAACACAATGAACAAAAGTGTGAAGATACCAAAGGGGGTAAACAGAAGCAGCAAATCGAAGAAGGACAGACAATACAATGACCAAAAGAAAAAGAACAAAGGGCCAAACAATGATATACAAAACACTACACAGAAAACTAAAGATGAACCAACACGAACCCTACGAAAAACCAGAGTTGACCTCAGGAGCTCCGAACGGGTTAGCAGTTCCTGCTCTACATGTGACACCCACATGGCACAATTCGTCAGTTGTGATTGTACATGGTTAACAGGGTTTCGTTATCACTTTATGAACTACATATTTAAAAAATGGGGAGAAAGTTTGAGAAGATTGATTTTCCTCATTATGTGATGGTTTGATCATGTTTTCATGTAGAATGTTGTGGGTTTTTTTTTATTTGTTTGTCTCCGTCCTGTGTCTTGTGTCCAATGTTGGCAGTTTCTCTGAATTGTCGATTCTTGATTGCCCCTTCGGTCTTCCCTAGTTATTAGTTTTAAATACATACCTGAATAATATGGAAATGTTTCAGATGTTTCTTGTGAAAATAAAATTTTAGCTCTGTTATTCAAATTTTGCACTGTAACTTTCACGCTATAGCGGCCATTCCCTTGAAAAGCTGACGATAGAATGTACCCTGAATATATTCCATCATTTTCTCGTACATCTGAACCTAAAACATAAATGATAGAAAAGCAGAAATACAATGTGCCAAATATTTCATTTTGCTGTCGGTGATCTAATAACTATAAATTTTTTTAATAAAAAAAAAAAGAATCCAAAATTAGTAACAAAAGTTCTGGCCTATTTTACACATTAAAACTAGAAAGATGTTTTGTTTTCAAATTCCCAAAAGAGCCCAAAGATTAATGGAATCAGATATGATTATGCAGATATAAAATGAAACACAAATTATTTATTTATTTTCATTCATTAAAGCTTAATCTGTATGCTATCTTCTTAGAAGGAGATTTTGAAATGTAATACTCTTTACTGACGAATTACTCTACCAACTAGAAGGAGCCAGAAATTACATTATCGTTTCATGATTCTATTTAAATTCAAACCCATATTTCCTGACCTGGTTGTAAAAATTAGGACAATTGAGGAGAAAAAGAGGATTACTCAGCTCGGACACCTGGTATTACACCGGATTATTTGCTGTCCCAACTGTTAGTTCTAATGTTTTATCTTTAAGCTTATTCTGTGTAATATTGTATCTGGATAGTCATTTGCAAAAAAAAAAACATTTTCTGTCTCGGAGTAAATCAAACATTTATTTTAAAAGTCCGGTGGCAAAATTACAAAAGTTAATTTAAATACATATTAAACCTGCTGTCAGTGCTATAGTTCAATAACGAGCAGTTTAAAATTAGAAATAAAATCTTATCAAAATAAATGTCGGCTCCCTGAGACTTTTAATTGTTAAAACCCAGTCACAAAAGGTGGATTTGTTTGATTATTTTTAGTATAAATCGACATATTTCACAAACATTAACTTGAAAATTCATTTGATGATGATTTTTCTTAAGTAAAATCGTAGATATAGAACATTACATATGTGTATATACATGTATATATTTCCATTTTGAGAGGTGTTATGGTATGGTGTTTAACGTCACATGTAGCTATATCGTCATTCTGAGAGGTGTTATGGTATGGTGTTTAACGTCACATGTAGCTATATCGTCATTCTGAGAGGTGTTAGAGTATGGTGTTTAACGTCACATGTAGCTATATTGTCATTCTGAGAGGTGTTAGGGTATGGTGTTTAACGTCACATGTAGCTATATCGTCATTCTGAGAGGTGTTAGGGTATGGTGTTTAACGTCACATGTAGCTATATCGTCATTCTGAGAGGTGGTCGTTATGTACAGTAGTATATATCATACTAATCAATTACCAATTCCATTGTCATGAAGCTGTAAAGATGTGAATTTTCCGTAACTGTCAATGTTAACGAAGACATCTGTGTTAATGACTGGTGACATTCCTTTTAAAACTGAAACATAAACGATCGTACGAGATTCTGGGCCGTAGATATGGATATCATCTGACAACCAGGAATTGGCTGTTATGACGGGCTGGCCTCCAGTTCTGGCTTTAGACTGTATATTTAGTATTAATGACACAGGACTATTTGTTGTAGTAGTTACAGATATATTATATTGTCCAGTCTGTAATGTAAGAGCAAAATAAGGATTAAGGATTACCAAGTAATCAGTGTTTCGCCACTGACATAGTTCATTAGATATATTTAGATTAAAATTTACCGTTTCCAAATAATGTAATTATTATTAAAACTAAGGTTGTTCTCCCCCAGGTATAGGTGACCTTAGCCGAATTTGGATATCCTGTTTATGCCCCTTGGTTTTCTAACTCCCATTGATTTCAGTTGATATGATATTCCAATTCCAGAGCTTGTGGTTCCTATCAGGATTTCCTGCTGACAAGGAAGCTACTGAAGGGTTCCTCTTAGTTAAGTTGAAGTCATCACTTCGAAAGTTTTACTTTGGAACCATGACTTGAAATATCTGTGTCACAAATGACTATGGATATGTTTCACTTGTCGCAAACACTTCCCGGACCTTTCCTCATTCATGACTTATCACCGGGTTTGTAACTAGATTAACACGACGGGTGCCACTAGTGGAGCAGGTACTGCTTACCCTTCCAAAGTACCTGAGTTCACCTCCGATTTTTAGTGGGGTTTGTGTTACTCGATCTTCAGTTTTATATATATTATATATTTTGTAGATTGTTGTTTGACCTTTTGTCCTTTTTCTTTTGACCATTGTGTTGTCTGTTCTTGCGGTAAGCATCTCCAATCCTATCACATATCCGTCTTGTAGTATTAATTTTTAACTAATAACTTATCAAATCAATTTATAGGACTGGACAGGTTGTAACTACAACACCTGGTATTATCCTAAAATAATCGTCACAGATCAATCCTGCAAAACAGATATACAAATATACAAGGTCGAAGTAGTTGTAGTAGGGTTCATGTCTTATTTACGTTATTTGTGTTTGTTTGCGCATAGTGGTGTACAACAAATATCGTGTTGTGTTTTTGTCTTGTTTTTCTTGGTCTTGTGTACCCCATGTCGTCATTTTCTCTGGATTATCCATTTTTGATTGCCCCTTCGGTTTGGTATTCTCTTACTTTTATTATATACAACAGCTTAGATATGAGACGCAAATAAAGCAGGATTAACAGCAGAGAAATGTGGACATTACGAACTCCAACCAAAATCACGAGAAAGACCACCAGTTTTATCATGATTGACTTCATCAATACTGGTCGTTTGTATTTGTTCAGATAATTAATATTCTGAAATAGTAATTATCTTAAACCTGGTAACAACCACCTGAGACAGCCAATGCAGAAACATATCATTTGTGATTAAAGGCTTTTCTGACAGCATTTTCCATGTGAGGACAGGGTAGCTGGTAAACAAAACAAGCATTAAGGATCACAAAACCACAAAGTCCGCAGTTAAGAAACACATACCTGGGCAATACTTGGTATTTTTAAAGTTACCATTCCCAGTGTAGATTTCGTTTGTGTATAAACTACTTGATTTGGTCCTGTCACAGTTATTCCAACGGATGAAGTATCGCTTGTCACTATTTGGAATAACGTGTCTCTACCTATTGATTCATCAATGATAACAGAACGTTGGAAACTCTGACTTGATGATATCTTAAAACTCGTACTATCAATCTGCAAAATACTGGTTTATTATTATGATGACACAACAAATCGAGAAACGAGTAGGAATATATCATAAAACAAATGAAATTCGACATACACCAAAATTAAAGAACTCATTTACCTGATGGTGTTGAAGATCTTATGGACTTATTTTAAGTTTTCTTTATTCTTATAAGTTACTGGAAGGACAGCATGTCAAATTAAGCAGCAGAAATTATCACAATATCACAAAAATAAAACAAAATTTCAATTATTCGTAAAAATGAAAAAAATAGGGCACGAATGCCCAACTTCCAGCTAAAGTAAACATGAACATAACTCGGGAACCGTGAAAGGCATAATAGAAAACATGAACAATTTAAATAAAGGAAAAAGAGAAGAAATAATTTTTTTTTTTATTGAAAATAAATATTTAAAACAGAAAGTTAACAAGGGTGGTAATTTCGTGGCATGAGCGCCTGTAGTCAAAACAATTTGACTTCAAATTTATTATTATAAGTCTAAATACTGGGGATGTAGACTTTATTGAAATGCACATATAAGTGGTCCATTACATTTAACTTATAACAAGGCATTAGAAATATGTACCTGAGTGTATGAATCCTTACTGTTTTCTACCACTGTAGAGGCAAATGCATCAATTAGAGCTGTAGAATTATCCTCTTCTGAGTAGTAGAAACTTTTACCACCGGATGCACGAGATATATCTCCTAGTTGCATGTCGGCCTTATTTCCAAGTGCTAATGTATTAACTGTTATCCCTGAGTCAGTGACAACAGACTGAACATCAGCAATATAAGGAGCTGATACTTCCTTACCATCTGTCAGAAGATAAATCATACTGCCTTCCAATCCATCGCTACTAGAATTTAAAGCCTACACGAGAATAGAAATTAGTTTGAAATAACATTTTGTTTTCTAGTTGGAGAGTATAAAGCATTTCCCTTCTTTCTCGTTTCGGCACAACAGGGCAATACATGTGGACATAAAGAGAGAAAAAATAAAGAACAAAACGTCTTATTTCGTAATAGGTTTATGGGTGATAAGCAAGCCATGGTTGTGTCTACAGTGGTCTTATATGGATGTTTGAGGTCATAAACATAAAAGCATTTAATATATAAATAGTGACTTTCAAATTTGGTTTATTTGGTTCCACCTTTCTCAACTTTTCCAAGTTTTCCGAATTGGGAGGTTTAGGAACTCAGTAGATGTGATGTCCTTTATTCAGACATCTATGAAAGTCATATTTAACACAAAGACAAATTAATCAATTAGTACACTACATGTGGAGTTCTAGTAAAGTGGAGGTTAAATACGGTCCCCATAGTAACTTGGTTAACTGATACGGAATGTCTGAGTCACAGATAACCACATATATGTTCCATTTGTTATTGTTATTATCTTGCATGACTTATCACCAGATTTTGAACATGCATGACGCGATGGATGCCAACAGTGGAGCAGAAACTGCTTACCATTCAGAAGCTTATGGGTTCACCCTAGATTTTTTATTTTCTGTGTCGTGATTTGTGGATCATTGCTTGTCATTTCGTCTTATTTTCTTTGGTAATTGTATTGTTGGTTCTTAGATTTGTGGCTACTGCTAATCCCTTTGGTATTCTCAAACTCTTCTTGCTAAATAGATTGATCATGAAATTTATCTTACCGCAATACAAGACAATATACCAGCACCAATTGATGTACGACCTCCAGCAGAAGATGAAAGACTGGATACCAGTTTGTCTCGGTCAGACTGACTCGAAATAGTTAACATTGGGTGCAAAATATTCCCTTTTCCACTGAATGTGACAATTCCTACTGACGTACCATCTTCTACGTTATTTAGAATAAAGTTTGACACGGCTGAATACATTTTTGAGATCCGATCCTTGGCCTGTAAATACATATTTGTATATTTTGCTTTAATTTCACTGCAAGAATTCAATGACGGGAAGCAACTAAATATATAAATGCGCTGTGTATAGTTAAAATTCGTCTTTTCTGGTCAAGGCTTACATGTGTGGTCTGTCTTCAGTCTTAGTTTAATGGAACAACAATGTTGTGGTCACAAGTGGTATTTATTCAAGCTTCGCTGTACCAAATTTTGTTCCAGCTTGAATATTTGACTAAATACTGTGATAATTGGTGAAGTTGAATATTCTTCCAAGAATGAATTATTTCATTTATTAATTTGAATGTCATTTTTTCAAATCGTTTGAACTTTCCAACTTTCCAAGCGAAAAATTAACACTGTACATCACTGAATGAACATAATTCTTTCCTTTTTCAACAATTTAATTAGCTGAGGCATGAAGGATATTTCAAATGTATATGTAGTTACCTATATATCTAAAGATGCTTACCGCCATGCTGCCCGATATATCAAGCGAGAGGCATATTCTCTGATCAGTTTCAATTTCCACTGTAAACTGGGGTGTTGTATCTTTGGTGGTAGAACCTGGTGTGTTCCCTTCAAAATATTAAACTATATATGGACCAAATGTAAATTCGTACATAAAATATGGAAATGTCTTCTGATTTGTTTATTATGCGTTAGTTCTGGACACATATCGTTCAGAAATATAATTATCATCGAGACACACACATATCGCTCAGAAATATAATTATCATCGAGACACACACATATCGTTCAGAAATATAATTATCATCGAGACACACACATATCGCTAAGAAATATAATTATCATCGAGACACACACATATCGTTCAGAAATATAATTATCATCGAGACACACACATATTGTTCTGAAATATAATTATCATCGAGACACACACATATCGTTCAGAAATATAATTATCATCGAGACACACACATCGTTCAGAAATATAATTATCATCGAGACACACACATATTGTTCTGAAATATAATTATCGAGACACACACATATCGTTCAGAAATATAATTATCATCGAGACACACACATATCGTTCAGAAATATAATTATCGAAACACACACATATCGTTCAGAAATGTAATTATCATCAATACACTACTGTATATAATTATGACAGTCCGTTCCATTTCTCATTCATGACTTATCACCGACTTTGCAACTAGAGTAACACGTCGTGTACCACATGAGAAGCAGGAACTGATTACCCTTCCGGATCATCTTAGTTCGATGTTTAGATTTCCGTGTAGTGTTTTGTAGATCTTTGTTTGTCCTTTTGTCCTTTTTCGTATTGTCTGTCCTTCTTCAACTTACGGCTTCAGATTACCCCCTTTGGTATCTTTAAATTTCTTTATTTATATTTACTCTGGACATATTGACCAGGTAGTAGGGGGAGACGTATGGTCGACAACAAAACTATTCGTCTACTCCATTTATATGTGTGATAGTGAGGATAAAGCTGAATATTTCTTGAACGTGATGATAACCACCAATCATCCAACATATCCAGTAGTTGGCGATGTAGTGGAGTGTTTTCAATACAGTTAGATTTAAAACTAATTTGTACAACTATAAAGTCATAGGTTTATTTCCAATAAAAATCTAAAATAAACCATTCATTACTATTTCAGTTTCGTTCTTATTTAAGTGTTGTACCTTTTAAATACACACTATGTAAATGACATAGTATGATGAATATTATGATATAAAAATTGCCTTTCTATTTAATTCATTAAACATCAAATTTTGTAATTTATTTAGTAATACTTCGCATATCTTTAAAAAATCTATGTTATCATATAACTTCCCTGTAATTGGTTTACTTCACTGGTAAATCTCTGGTTGGTTATTTTACCTTTAAAATCTGTGTGTTCTCTCATGACTTCCCATGCACTTCTATAGTTACATCGTATGTTCTGATTGTTGGGTGCTCGGCTATTATGGCGTACATTTGATTTTGTACTTGTGTCGTCTTTATCACAAAATTCTTCCATCTACAAAAAATATTAATTATTCTAAATTGAATTTATTATAAAAAGAGTTTTTAAAACATTAATTAAAGTAAATTATCTCAGAAATACTATCAATCTCGATGATCTAAAATCATGTTGAGAGAGCCCCTAATTATATAATGAAGGCATCTAATTCCATCACCATAGTTGTATTATACTTTTATTCATATTTCGTCAAAAATTAAAAAAAAAAGAAAAAAAGTAGCGATAAGGCTCATCTACAAATATTACAGATCAAAACATTTAAAGTAACCATACTTAATATGGTTACGAACACAGTGTGGAGAAATCTTAATAAATAATAAATAGCTGTTCATAAAAATAATATTTTATCCCAAAAATGGCAAAACAACATAAATGAAAACCAGAGCAGGGTAAAAGCATATTAAGTTGTCAGTTTTCATTAAAACATTTACTAAACACATGAACTTACTCTTGGTTATTAAGAGTTCATATTGCTCAATCTTCAGTTTTTGTGTAGTATTTTGTTGAACATTAATTATCCTTTTCTGTTATATTTTCTGTTCTTCTGCAAGTTATTTCAGTTAAGATGACCATTATTGTTTAAACTTTCTTTTCATAAATAGTACTTATATGGACTAAACTCCTTTATCACATTCTTATGCCAAAATAATAAAGTTATTCTTGGTGACTGCTGGTCAATACATGTATATGTATCAGCTTTTAACACATGCTCATGACCAATTAACAAAATTGATATTTGTAATTTCTGGAACATACAGACATTTATCATACTCTGATGTACACCTATAAAGTTGCTGATGATTCCTGGTATATACAAACCTTTATTACATTCTGATGGCCCATTAATGAAGCTGTTGCTGTCGACTGTTCGTCAGCTACGAAGACACAGTCTTTTTCTGGCACACCTTCGGAAGTAACCGAGCATGGAGCACCTGTATATATATTTACATTACGCCCAGTTACTTCCTCGGTACATCTATAATAATGAAATAATATTAATAATTACATGTGTTTTTTTGCGGGGG
>MJUT01056337.1:161140-177717 GCA_002080005.1 Gigantidas platifrons
GGTCAGACCTATAATCCGACATCCCGATAGTCCAGTAGTCCGACAATCCGGTAGTCCGCCAGTCCGATAGTTCGACAGACTAAGTACATTTAAAAGCGTTTTTATGAAAATAAAATATATGTTCTTTATAAGAAATATTCGTTTAGTCAAGTGCACTGTTGAAGCAATGTCCGTCGTCATACTGGCTTTGCAAGATTCTTGAGTGGTTTACTGAAGCATATATTAAAAATATTTTCGTCAAATTAATTTTCAAGACATTTGATTTACTTTACAGAATTCTAAGAAAAAAGGTCAGATTATATTGCTTAGACCCGTAATACGTAGCCTTTGTCTATTTTTTCCGGTCGGCTCATCTAGCCAAGACAGGCTTTTCAGTCCGGAACAAATTGTCTGCTACATCGGCTCTGTCAAAAATAAATTCAACGGCAAAGAAGACGAAAAGATTTAATTTGATCCAAAATTAAACCCCCACGAAAATCATATGGTCGTCACTTTGAGATTATCATTGAATTAAAGGAGCTTACTATTTCTTTATTTATGTGAATGAAAATTCCTTCATACAAGTACAAATTCAGACAAATACTCAAGAAAATTGGCTAAGCTAAAGCTTTATATCTTTCTTATGTACTCCTGCGAATTTTTACTTTGTTGCTGTTTTACTTGAACGGTGAAAGTGAAAAACAAACACATCTCTGTCGGACTATCGAACTGTAGGACTATCGAACTGTAGGACTACTAGCTATCGAACTGTAGGACTATCGGGCTGTCGGACTAATGAGTAAGAACTTTTTAAGTGTGTTCGTTGGTGGACCATTGTAAGGTAAAACGTTTCGATCATCATATCCAATATATATCATATTTTCCTATCGAAATCTATATGCCAATGTGCCCATTCCATCTTTACACATACTATTTTGTTTGTTTGTTATTGTCATGAATACAGCCGAAATATAGCTCATTGGATGCAAAAAAAAAAAAAAAAACAACAACTACCTAACAAGCTCTGTTACTAAGTACAACAAAAGATCGTAGAGTTCTCTAGTCTACTGATATTTCGCAGTAAAGGTACTAGCATGACTCAGGCGAAAAATAAAAAAAAAAGATATAAACACAACGTTAAAAAAAAAACCAAAATAACAAATGCAACAAGAACTTCTAGAAAAAGACTTTCGACGTATTACATACAATTTTATTTCTTATCGTAAAATATAAGAGTCGTATTACGAAGAACGTTATTAAAATAAAGAAACGTAAAATGAAAACGGTTGAAAATTCGTCCAACATACCACACAGTAAACTCTTCCGATTCACGTTAAACTCTGAAAACATTGTCATGATTGTGAGCTCTGTAGAAACGAGCGTGTGGTAGTTGGATTTACCTCTACCTATGTAATCAGTGTCTATCACCGCTATTGTTTGCGAGTTCCACATTCGCACGTGTCGAGTTGTACTAGATACAACATTACGTGAAAATTTGTCAGTTAATTATGGTAGGTTCGTTTCCTCCGCCAATACAATTGACCACCATGATATTACTAAAATATTATTGATCATTAGTGCCATTAATCCTTAATCTTGTCACATAAAACAAGACCAAGACAATCTGGATATTGACTTGGGAAAGACGAAAAATGTTACAATTTATATATTACAGTTAAACTATATCATTGTCGAACGTACCTGACTGGCTTCCACGTTCCATTTTCAAGGTAAAATGCAGACGGTGAACTTAGACTAGCTTCTTCAAATGAAGCATACTCGTCATATAGACCCCATCTAAGATGTCCCCATTCATGTACAAATACATCCCCTATCAATGCAATGATATCTCAAAATTAATTGTTATGAATTTTATGCATACTAGTTTACTGATCATCGATACGTCCATCCTATCAAAAACGTTTGATAGTCATGACTAACCTCTAAAAATACTAAATATAGACATGTGATATATTAAACAATCTGATTTGAGAGAGAGGAAAGCCACCAAACGTTCTGTATTTTGTTTGCACTAATGAATCGCAGCTCCAGCGGATGTTATGTCTAATACTGCCGTTGTTGTATAAATGTTAAAAATATGAAAAGATGCACTCTTTCCTGTTCATGTATGTCAGCTAGGTTTGTATTGCACTTTTCTTGCATCGTACCACCATCGTGAAATTGGACAGGGTAGAACCTCTTTATCAGTTACAACATACAATTTACTAAGACAAATTGACAGTAAAAATTAACTCGGTGTTTATACATGTACATTCATTGTGACCAGACCAAATCTCGTACACGTTTAGTTTTTCTTGTCGTGTATTCGAACGACTTGTCGCCAGAATGTTCATTGTACAATAGTATCCTGCTCCAAAATGCTTCATAGCTGTGTTAGATACAATGTGGGTATTTCTGAAACTCTTGTCAAGACAAACTGTCCAATTTCTAATCAATCTCCCAGATTAAAGTCAGTAACTTATTCCATTTTGGATTGTGTTTAATGCTTAAATTTTAGGTGGTCGTCATCGTATGGTAGTTGGATTTACAACTACCTATGCAATCAGTGCCTATTACCACTGATGTTGTGAGTTCGAATCTCTATCAGGGCGAATTGTACAACATTATGTGATAAAGTTTGTCAATGACTTGTGACAGGTTGGTGGTTTTCTCCGGGTCCTCCGGTTTCCTCCACCAATAAAACTGACCGCCACAATATACCTGAAATATTGCTGAATGTGGCGTTAAACAACATCAAACAAACAATCAAATTTCAGGTTCAATGTTGCGTCGCACACTAGTTATATATGCATGCATCTTTGGTCACATTATACATAAATGTATATCAAACTTTCGGCAGGAATATTCAATATATACCTTTGTTCAATAACTTTATGGAGTATCACAGTAGATAGAATTTAGAAAATAGATGTTTAAGAATCTCATATTTTGAGACTTTTACCATATCATAGGATGATCGGATGTCTTCGTGATCTTATAGTTTGTTCCGCAAATGGTTCGGGCATATGCTGGTTGCACTGTTGACCAAAACAATTCAAAATATTCTATCATGTCCAATTTGTGCATTTTTGATATCCCTCTTTCACGACAATGGTACAACATAAAGACAGGTTTTAATATATAAAAGGGGCAAACAGAAGCCACAAATCGAAACGGAAAGACAATACAATGGTCAAATGTAATAGGACAACAGGACAAACAATGATCCATAACACTACACAGAAAACTAAAGGTCGAGTAACACGAACCCCACTAAAACACGGGTGAATTTAGGTGAACTTAGGAGCTCTACAAGAGGAGACAATTCCTGCTTTACATGTGGTACCTGTCGTGATACTCAGCTTTATTTCATTTCTTTCCAACGATGACACACACTTGCAAGTTATGGTTTTAAACAAAAATGATTACTGACATTAAAGATTATCAAGGTTATATTCCTGTACACATTCTTTTTGGTAAATCGTGAAATTCAGTTGAGTGTGACAATTTATCAGCACTGCATTCCCTTACAGGAAGTGATTCAAATCGTCATTCTTTAATCGGTAAGAAAAAGTAATAGAAATCCATGATCAATTCATTAGTTTATCCTAATGATAGCAATCTAAGATATATATGATATCAGTCGATGTCATTCATTTTTCATATTCATATTGCCGGTGTACAATTGCTTTATTCTATTGTCATGGTGGCTTGTGATGAAGTATCCAAATTTCATTTCTTTGAAAGTGGTACAATCTTTAACAGCAAAAACAAAGTTAATCAAATGATGATCATTGAACTCCATGGTAATATTTATCAAAATTCATAAGACAGATCAACACAGTTCCAGATTACCTCGTTTATTAATATGATTTTTGATACCATCTTAATATAAAAATCAAGCTCTATATAATTTCACAAACATACTTTTCAATGTGTATAACTGTAAAACGATGAACACTGAATGTTCTCTCTCGTATTTATCCAGTGTTGTAAGGAACTCAAAATATTGTTGACTGATTAAGTTACAAATATCTATATACATTTGTACATACAGCGGACCAGATTGGTGCATCTTAGTACAAAAATGTATATAATATAACTTTCTGTATACATGAACATATATGTTTCATGCACAATAATACCATATCTACCAATTTGATTATTGAAAAAAAAAATATATATCACAAAAACATTCTTACCAATTTCTCCAAACCCAGCGTATGATCCTGCATATAACAGATATGTTGTTAAGTGCATGTATTGTCCCGGTTGACCACATTCCGTCTGTCCAAAAACATACGGAACTTTTCCCACCACTGGATTTTCATCATCAATCCTGATATGAGCTTTGTTGAACTTTGACCCTGCTATCTTTTTGTAGCTGTTTTGTACAGACCATGTTTTCGGTAATACAATAGTCACATGTTTAAAGTACAGATGGTATTTCGTGGCTTTGTAAAGCACTCTAGATGCCTCCGTCACCCAATTCTGAAATAACAAATTGATGATATTGACTACATATTCTGAACTAAATACACTTGTGATATTGACAAACGAATAATAATTTCAATATATTGTAAATTGAATTGCAAGTGTTGAATTTATTATTTTCAATTTCATCTGGTTGTCTAAGAAAGATTTGAAGACAGCAAGGAGGTCAGAAGACGTAATTCAATCAAGGACAGCCGTTACCATGGTCAAAAGAAAAATGACAAAAGGCAAACAATTATTGACAAAACACTACACAGAAGACTAAAATTTGAGCACCATGAGCCTCACTAAAGACTTGAACTCATGTGCTCCGGAAGGATTGGTACTTCCTGATCCACTAGTGGCACCCTTCGTGCTACTCACAGGCAATAGAAATGATTACTACCATTACAATGGATCTCACGAGCAATACATGTGGTTGACACGTGACTTTTTCCTCGATGAGGTACATGTGTACTGGCTTCAGAAATCATCGTACTACACGTCGCTAAGTGGATAATCTACATTATTATATCGGTACTGCGTGTAAGTTTCTGTAGTGATATTTGGTACTGTAATATTTTGGCATATTACCTGGACAATTAGACACTCAGTATAATAATGATATTAATGTGGTCTTGTCCAGGTAATATGCCAAAATATTATCCAGGTCTGAGAGACATATTACCCTTCGGGTCGGCTAATATGTCTCTCAGACCTGGGTAATATTTTGGCATATTACCTGGACAAGACCACATTATTGTATAAGTATCATTTGGTTGCAGGCTGTTTTTTTTATAATGATTTATGTGCTCTTTGTCACGATATGGTGTAACTTGTACTACAAATCTATAGACATCGTTTTCATTTTTATTTATTATATATATAAATGAATCTTTTTTTAAGTGAGACATCTAGGTAGTTTGTTTCCATGCAGACTCACTCACTCAACCATGAAATGCAGAAAAACTCGTTTTATAATAACAGTAATTTCGTAAAGTTGTCAAATAAAAAAACATAATTTCAAAATTGTAAATTTATCATTAAAATGACATCGGGATGTTAAAATGAAAATAACTAAAAATAAATGTATTAATGGCTACATTAAAAAAAATGCAGTGATACTGTGGACATTTTGCACTTTTAGTTTTCAATTTTCATATATTTTTTTTATTTTTTCCCTGCTTATTACATAAATCTATTTTGTATTTAATCACTAATGATACAAGAGATACCAACCTACCTTAATTTTGTCTACAATGACCACATTTTCTTCAATATTTTGACTAATAACTATCGTGACTCCTTCGTATCCATTTTGATTAATAGATATTGGAAGTTGTGTTGCTCTCGTTTTATCCAGGAGATATAAAAGAGTAAAAATAATTACACGTTTTGAAATCATCATTTTCATATGTTTTCCTGTGTGTGTCTATACCGTGTCCAATATATATAAGGGATAAAAAAAATATTGCTATCGTAAATTATCCACAAAACGAGGTGGTGGGCTAAGATTTACATGTAAATCAAATAGGGTGTACATTCGTGTATATAACAATGACATAATAAAAATCCGTAAATAAAATATAAAATACCCTACTATGATAATGATAAAGCTCTTATAACGAAGAATGTAGACTTTTAAACGGGTTTTTAAAGCTTACGTGTTAGCGTGATGATGTCCAAAAATATTTTTAATGACATAAAGCTGGGCGCCCACACCTACATTGTTGATAATATGTAGGTAGAATTTGCATAGCCTTAGAATCCTGTGGTAAATTTGAAAAGTTTTTATCGACCATATTTTTGCTGTCGTATTTCAGTATTGGTGTCGTCGTCGTTTAACAGTTTTGTTGTTTTTTTTCTGAAAGTTTAACTCAATGGTCTCTAGTACAAAATAAAGTTCTGATTGATTTTGGAGATTATGACTCATTTTCTTTATGACGTTCCAAAGTTGCCGCCTCCCCATTCTCTCCCCCCCCCCCCCAATAGTCAACTTGCCGTGGTCGTATGAAGCCGCCAATCGTGCCGACGACAATCATCTTATATCAATAACTAATGATATCTTTATATAAGCTAAGAACATGTTTTTTTTTTCTTATTTCATAAAACTTTGCAAAATCAAACGTTGAAGCTATCTGTGCATAGAATTAAAAATATGTTATTTTACTATTTTTAACATTCATAATTTATCTCTTGAATACCTTAAAATTAATGTGGACTTTTAATGAATAGTAGTAGTGTATATTGAAACTTTCAATAATGGACTGGATAATGATTCTGTTTTTTTTTCAGAAATGTAAAAAAAAAAAAAAGTATACTTAGTAACTGATAATTAATGGACGTCTGGACTGTAAATATGGGGGAGGGGTGTAATTTGAAGAAAAAAAATATTGATTTTTTCATTGTTATAGAAAGAAATTTTAACATCTTCCTACAGACAGTAAATGCTCACAAGTCAATGTTTCTGTTTGACACAAAATCCTTGCTTTGTGAGAATTATAGATAAAGACAATCTTTTAAAAAAAAATACCAAGCGATGAATAATATTCGAGTTGTCTCCCGTTGATTGCGTTATGCAGTATGACTTCCGTACTTAGATTCCGTTTCCCTGTGATATTTTTCTCTTCTAGACGTTGTTTATCTCAAAAACCACTCGATAGCTATTTCGGACCTTCTACAAAGGGGATTTTAGACTCGTGGATACACAAATATGAAGATTTTGTTGGACTCACTCAAGTTAGAGAAGCACAAGCACAAGTATTGGAGGTAAACAACATGAACAATTATATTTATCTCCCTTTGTGAATGGAGAAGTAAGGAAAAGGGGGGATGAACTTGGTGATCTACTTATTTACTTATAGCCCACGATATAAACATTTTACATTAATAATTAATAGAAGTTAATTCGATAAGCAAGCTGGGACACATGAATCACTGAGAAACAGTCGCCTGTTTTTAATCTTTAGCATCGGATCAAGCGTCTCTTGTTTTAAGCATAGCCTAGTACTTTTATGTTTGATTGATTAAGTTTTGGAATCTAGGAGATTGATTATTTTAGATGTCTAACTGTGGTTACCTAACATATTTTGGTACGGTGATAGGTGGTGTCGTTGGAGTTTTGGGTTTTATCAAATCAAATTCAAATCATTTATTGGATAAAGCATAGTTTCATAGTTAAATACATGTACATCATAATCACAATGTTGCGTAATCCAATACATTCACAAGCATTTATATAATTATAGAGATAATACATATTATTATATGATTGAACTTTGTCTAGTTTCTAATTGGCTAAAATCAACTTGAAAAGTAATGCGTACGTGCGATGTCAACCTCAAATGAGCTATAATTAGCTCATAGGTAGTGTGGACTGTAATGTCACCCCAATTTGGGCTAAAAATAGAAATATAGATTCCAGAATTCCACGTTCCAATCAAAGTTTACGTCTCTCGGCAACATTGACCAATCAGGGGGCGTCTTTCATCCGGGGTTCCTTGACCTTATTCTCTATCAGAGAATGCTTGTTGACGTCTGTACATAAAAAATAAAATAAAATGGACAATGAATTGTCGTCTGCACGGTTTGCCACAGTGGACGAGGCTGAATTCAGAAGAATCTTGAAAGAAAAAGATTCCAAAAACACGCGTAGAGCAACAAATGTAGCTGTCAAAATATTCCGGACATATTTAAAAGCTAAAAATATGCTGGAAGCGTTTTTTCCCATGTATAATCATATAATAAAACGATCATTGACTTTGTAATAGGTTGCTACTGGGATTTATCAACCCTCAAAAAGCAATATTCACCTCGCCTTCGGCTCAGTGAATATAACTTTTTTCAGGTTGATAAATCCCTGTAGCAACCTATATCAAAGTCAATAATTGTATAATATCATGATTAATATGGTAGCGAATTAATGATATTTTTGGTTAAAAAAAAACATTACCGTCCAATTATTAAAGGTGCTAACCGTTTAATTAATTAGATTATTGTACATGTATATCTGATTGATTGATTGAATGATTGATTGTTGTTTGACGCCAACTTTAGCAGTATTTCAGCTTCAGTCATGAAGCACAGGCGCTTGCTTGTGTAGAGTCAAAAATATGCTCGCTATGTACCTAAAATATGTGTAGAGTCAAAAATATGCTCGCTATGTACCTAAAATACTTTAGGTACATAGCGAGCATATTTTTGACTCTACACAAGCGCCTTAGGTACATAGCGAGCATATTTTTGACTCTACACAAGCGCCTGTGCATTTTTTAGGTACATAGGAGCATATTTTTGACTCTACACAAGCGCCTGTGCATGAAGCTTGTGGTTTATTTTTATTAAAGCATTATTGAGTGGTCAGTATTAAACTGGAAGAATTTCAGATTATATCAGGAAAAGTAACACAACACAACACATACACAACGAAACGATGATATCCAGAGGTTATTACTTAATACAGAGTGTTGATAATGAATAATTTCCTCCGATTAGATCGGACAAATTAAATTTTTCATCTGACATGAATCTATATATTATATATGTGGGAATGGCTACGTCTGCTGCTGACTTAAAAGGAGATTGATTATATATAGCACTTTTATATCCGTTGGAGAAGGATAAGACTATATAGCCATTTTCTTTCTGTGATCACCAAACTTTTTATTTAATCAATGACAGGACGATAACATGATTTATCCTTCGATGACACTCCAATCCATTATCACCCAGCACTAAGTCGGCCATGGCGATGCTGTTGAACAGTCAACACATTTTTCGGCTTGCCTGTGATAAATTCGCGCATAACCACCTCTTGTTCCGTACGTTAAAGAATAATTCGGCATTTATCGAAAAACACACGACTCCATCGTGGCAGTGCCATGAAAAAAGTCGTAATAAGGATGTCAATATCTCGACTAGTCATGGTGAATTGTCTTGACACTATAAAACGTGCTAATGTTGAGATATCTTATTATTTACTAGAGCCTATGCCAGCCAAAAGAATGTGGATTTCAGAAATAAACCACCATACGGGATAAGAATGTAAACTCTAATGACATTGCAAGTTTTTCGATATTGTTCACGGGAAAATCTACACGTGCTAAAACAATCAAAACACACGTTATGACTCTGACTGATGAGAAAAATGTAAATTCTATGATTTATTTATATGTAATGTAGGTGTAAATTGAAAATATCACAAAGAAATATCACTTATTAAATTAAATATTTTGAAAATAAATATATGATATACGGCTGTCAGTCTGGCTGTACATCATATTTATTTTCATAATATTAAATTTAATAGTTTGTATTTTTTTCAGTTTTCAAAAGTATTCGGAAACGCCCTATTTTGTTCATCCTTTTTTTTTTGTCCACTAGCTAGTATAATTAAACATCATGATAAGATCAGGTTATGAACATTTTTTTTTTGCATATCACCATATATCTCGAACTTTCTCCAGATTAATAATGTCAGTTTATTACCTATTTGTTGAGATAGAAAACCATAGGCGCTCGTGGAATGGAATTACACCCCCCCCTTTTTTTTACTTTCTGTTTACATATTGATTTTCAATAAAAAATGTCTTTATTATTTCATCACTCTTTCCTTTATTTATCGTGTTCGTGTCCATATATCCATACAATATTATGGTAAGCTACTAACAGCGACTTGAATATGCCTGCCCGTGGATAATACTTTTGGCTGGCATATCTAAGTTGTTGTTACCATACGATTGATTATATTGTTATATGGACACGAACACGATAAATAGAAGATGAAATAATAAAGAAATTTTATTGAAAATAAATATGTAAGCAGAAAGTTAAAAAAAGAAAAAGAAAAGGTGTGTGTGTGTGTGNGGGGGGGGGGGGGATAATTCCGTGCCACTAACGCCTGTGCGTACAACCAGAAATGTCACTGATGTAAGGGGTTTGTCATCAATTATGAATTATTGTTATTCTTGCAGGCTGAATCTAAATTTGAAGAAGTACAGGACAAGAGAAGAACCGCTAATAAGGCACTGACCGTGATTAATTCTAGACTTAAAAGCGTAGCTGTAGAATTAGAAAAAACAAACAGAGGAACAGACCGCTATTTAGAGCTAGTCACGAGGGAAAATGCAATAATTAGGGAAGAAAATGATCTCACAGAAGATGTCCGAATATTAGAGGAACAAGTGAGAGCCAGCTTTGCCCTGTTGTCGTCTGCTTTAAGAGATAGTCACGAGAAAGAGCGGGCACAAGGAGAAAGAACAAAATATTGGTCCATTATTGGTTCAATAGTGGGCGCAGTTATCGGAATTACGGGAACTACTATCAATAATTATTTGAGAATGAAAGAATTACGGGGGATTGTTCAAACGTCTGCTGGAACAACTGAAGACTATAAAAATATTGCCATGCAACTTTGTAATGCTGTGAAGTCTCAAAATAGTAAATATGATACATTTTTAGAAGACATCAGTACAGCCATTGGTGGCAATAGTTCCGATGCTAAATCTCAATATGATAAACTTTCTTCAAGCCAGATTGGAGATCTTGTAGAAATGTTGAAAAGTCAAGATGTTAAGTGGACATCAGAGATGAAAGAGATTAAAAATATAATTGGATTGAAAGAGTCTATTCAAAGTGATACGAACGTTGTCTATGTTGGTCCACAAATGAATGAGTTGCTATCTCAAACAGAACGCAATTTAGAATGGAAGATAAAAATGAATTCATTAGCAACCGTTACGTTTATATATGGAGCATTTGCACTAACTTTTCCTTTGATATTAAGTTTCTTCAAAGGAAATTGATATGTTCAAAGAAGTAACAGGTACATGTATTGTGTTCTCATTTACCAAGTAGTATAATTTTGTTTCCGTTATTATTATATAAAAGAAGAATTTCGGTGTGTGTTTTCTCATTTTTGCCTGACACTACCATGCAAATTTGGATTTTTTTTGGTTATTACACTATTAGTAAGTCAACTTGTTCAGGGCTGGAAAACCACAAGTTCACATTCATTGATAAATAAATTAAGACCTCATTTAAAATCAATCTATGTAATTATAATTAAAACGAGATGTAAAATCTAGTGCGCACGACCAGTTTCTGGAATAATCTTCATCAATCAAGCCAAAGGGCCTAAATAGGATAGCCAAAATCGGCTAAGGTCACTAATACATTTTTAGCTCACCTGACAAATGTGAGCTATTGCCATCACTTGGCGTCCGTCGTCGTCGTCGTCGTCGTCGTCCGTCATTAGCTTTTCACATTTCAATCTTCTCCTCAGAAACCACTGAGCCAAATGGAACCAAACTTGGCAGGAATGTGCATCAGGAGGTCCTCTATAAATTTTATGTTTTTTGTTTCGATCAGGAATTAAACATGGCGGCCAGGGTCAATAATGTGTTTTGATTGGTTCAATTTTGAAAGATCTTCTTGTCAGAAACTACACAGCCAATGGAATTGTTTTATGGTGTGAAGGATCCTTGGGTGGTCCTCTACCAAAAGTATGTGTGATTTTGGTGCAGATCCAAAATCCACGATGGCCACCACAGCAGGATGAAGTTTAACATTGGACCCTATGGTAAATACCTTCAAAGATCTTCTTCTCAGAAGCCACAATGTCAGTAAAAATGATTTCTTGCAGAAATGTTCCTTGGATGGTCCTCTACCAAATTTATGTTTTTGGTGCTGATCTGAAGTCCAAAATGGCCGTCACTGCGGGACAAAATTTAACATTTGACCCTATGGAAAATACCTTCTAAGAACTTCTAAATCTGTTTTCTGTGGAATGAAAGATAACTCCAATTTAATCTGTGGAAAGAGAGATAACTCTATTTAAATATTGACATAATTTACTTTAGTATAATACAGCTAAAATGAATCTGTATAAAAAAAATGTGACCGAGATCCCCTAAACTATATATATTTATGATCAGGGTGACTAGGCAAATTAAATGCTTTATAGCTCAGGCCCCCGGGGGAGGGGAGTCATACATGGTTGAGATCCCTACCCCTAAACCATATATATTTATGATCAGGGTGACTAGGCAAATTAAATGCCTTATAGCTCAGGCCCGGGGGGTCATCCCCAACGCCCTACCTGAAGTGAAATTTTTAATGGTTGAGATCCCCACCCCTAAACCATATATATTTATGATCAGGGTGACTAGGCAAATTAAATGCATTATAGCTCAGGCCCGGGGGGTCATCCCCAACCCCTACCTGAAGTGCACTTTTTAATGGTTGAGTTCCCCACCCCTAAACCATATATATTTATGATCAGGGTGACTAGGCAAATTAAATGCCTGATAGCTCATGCCTTGAGGGTCATACCCCACCCCCTACCTGAAGTTAACTTTTTAATGGTTGAGATCCCACCCCTAAACCATATATATTTATGATCAGGGCGAGTAGGCAAATTAAATGCCTTATAGATCAGGCCCCGGGGGTCATACCCCATCCCCTAGCTGAGGTAAACTTTTTAATGGTTGAGATCCCCACCCCTAAACCATATATATTTATGATCAGGGTGACTAGGCAAATTGAATGCCTTATAGCTCAGGCCCTAGGGGTAATACCCCACCCCCTACCTGAAGTGAATTTTTTAATGGTTGAGATCCCCACCCCTAAACCATATAATTTATGATCATGGTGACTAGGCAAATTAAATGCCTGATAGCTCAGGCCCCGGGGGTCATACCCCACACCCTACCTGAAGTGAACTGTTTAATGGTTGAGATCCCCACCCAGTAACCATATATATTTATGATCAGGGTGACTAGGCAAATTGAATGCCTTATAGCTCATGTCCCGGGGGTCATACCCCACCCCCTACCTCAAGTGAACTTTTTAATGGTTGAGATTCCCACCCTAAATCATATATATTTATGATCAGGGTGACTAGGCAAATTAAATGCCTTATAGCTCAGGCCCCAGGGGGTCTTACCCCACCCTTACCTGAAGTGAACGTTTTAATGGTTGAGATCCCCACCCTAAATCATATATATTTATGATCAGGGTGACTAGGCAAATTAAATGCCTTATAGCTCAGGCCCCGGGGGTCATACCCCACCCCCTACCTGAGGTGAACTTTTTAATGGTTGAGACCCCCTCCCCCAAATCATATATATTTATGATCGGGGTGAATAGATAAATTAAATGCCCCAAAAGTTGAGGCCCGAGGTCATCCCCATCCCCTACCAGAAGTTTTTTTTATAGCCGAGTATAAAACAAGACCAAATGATTTTGACTTGCAACTCGTTTTAGTTAGTAATGTCCGAAGGGACAAGTTAAAACAAATGTTAATGTAGAGGCCTGTGGGAAGCACCTATAGGCTATGGAATGTTCTGTATTAAGTTTCTTCAGAGCAGAATGCAAGGTGAGCGACACAGGCCAGCTCAGTGCTGAGCCTCTAGTTAGTTTATATTATCCTGGCAAAGCCAGTAACATCTAGTGACATTCGACATCCGGTCATAACAGTAAACAGTTTTAGCTACCAGTCAGTGACGAGCCTACGAAATATTGACCTAATGCACATTTTCTACGTGGCGTTGGCTGGGTTTGGACATGTTGATATTTTGTCTTTTTAATGTTTGATATTTAGCTTATTAACTATGTGGTCGAGTATCACTAAAGAGTGAGTGATTGTTGCCAGGGGAGTAATTTTATTTAGCTATATCATGGCATAAACACGTTACATTTCAATGAGATGACATGTCCACTTTTTACTAGACCAATACGCTTAAGTTGGATTTTCACCCTTGGTTTTTGATGGGGTTCGTGTTACTCGATATTTAGTTTTCTGTGCATAGTGTTTTGTTGATCATTGTTTGTCCTGTTGTCCAGTATCTTTTGGCCATTGTATTGTCTGTCCTTTGATGTATGACTTCTGATATCCCCTTTGGTATCTTCAAACTTTTTTCTTAAAGTGCTAATTCACTGAAACAACAGTCTGCGGGTATACATATAGCTCCACCCAGACACACCATCCTGATTCCGAGCCAACATGCTTTGCTATTACTCCTTAATGCTGCAACAAATACTAATTTATAATCTTTGGTTTGACCCGACCGGTGGTCGAACCCACACGATCTACCGCACTCGAGAGAACCGCGCTACATGTATCCATTACACAACCGATGCAGTTCATCGCACAGAAGAAATTAAACACGGGAATGAACAACAGATGCATTTAATTCTGTGTTTATTCCGAGAGTAAAGAGCTACATTGCATGTGATATCGTGAAATGTTAGTAGATATGACTTGCTGATTTTATTTGTCTTGTCTCATGTGATAACATAAATTTAAGTCGTTAAACAAAATAAATTTGAATTGATAATATCAATGAACCAGCAGCTCTTTTCACAAAAATTCGTAACTATAGTCCTAACTTTTTCACTTAAGATTATCTTACGACAATTCCTAAGTCCTTTTCACAAAGATTATCTTACGACAAATTTTAATCTTACGACTAAAATTACACTTACGATAAAAATTCTTCCTTAGGTGTACTCGATACAACATTATGTGATAAAGTTTGTCAGTGATTTGTGACAGGTCAGTGGTTTTCACCGAGTACTCCAGTTTTCTCCACCAATAAAACTGACCGATATATTGCTGAAAGGGGAGTTAAACACCATAAACCATCTTTCTTAGCAACCTAGTTTCATTTCCATAGCACAACAACACATTTTTTTTTAAATAAAATTATTCTATAAAATATCACTGGCACTGATTTATAAGCAGTTGTTTTATGCTATGATGTGTTTGTATGTTTATATTGAATCTTTATCTAATATTTGAATCGGTCACCAATAACTGCACAAAATATGAACGGGTATGATTTTCGTATAAAGGAACATTTATAATGCATGTAAATTAAAATGATCCATAATAATTATCATTACTTGGAGTTGTGCGTCACCATCCATGCATGGTTACTTTATGTAGAATTATTTTTTTAAGGGAGTGTGAAAAAAAACCTATTCATATAATTCATTTTATCTGTTATTTGTCAGCAAAATATTGAACCCACCTTTTTTTCCAATTAATCCCCCCACATAAAATTAAACACTTGTTCTTTTACTGATGAAAATTTATTCGGATTTTTCTGAGATAACCCAAATTAAGATGTGTTTATCATCTATCAATCACGAAGACGAATAAATATCCCTGTTATATATTTATATTAATATAACAGAAGAATGTACACAAGTTTATGTATTGCCAGAGTGTTCGATGATCATCGAAGTGGCCAGAAATTAATAAATTATATTACTACAAGTGTTGCCTGAGGGCAAGTGTGGACACAGAAATGTGCTGTCCAAAAGGCAAGTGTGGATGTCAATATTTCATATTATTTAACTTAAAAAAAAAAAAATCATGGACACAGAGGTCCTGGATTTTTTTTTAATAAAAAATAAATCATCTGATATAATTTGGTAATTTATTAGACTGTTGAACTTTAATTTGGTTTGTAATGATAGCCCTCAAAGGGAGGTAATTTACAGATGTTTACATCATGCAGTTTAATGATGACTAATTGGGCTTTATGACCTCTGATGTTTATGGAAAGTAGATGCTGATGACAGACATGGAAGGAAATACTTATTTTGTTTTATGAAACAGTGTATGTCACCATTAGAATTGCGAGTTCGATTCCCCTCCCCGTAGAGGTGTACTCGATGCAACTTGCATGACTTGCAGCAGGTTGACACGTTTCTCCGGGCACTCAGATTTCCTCCACCTATAAATTACATTTACATATTTCTTATTTGTTAAAGTGATACAACTTAATTGTTTCGTACCTTTATTATAGAGATAATAATTATTATTTTTATTAATATATTATGTCAGTGGCTAAAGATCCAACATTTTCATTGAATTCCAATAAAAATGATATTTGATATTTATATAGTGAACAGTTGCATATACATCTAACCGTAATTGTGTGAATATAATAGGAAAACAAATAATTAAATTAAAAAAAATTTAAAAATCAAACATACAGATATTATATTTTATGAGGCAGTTTATGATCTCTTTTTATTTATATACAAAAATTTATATTTTTCTCTTTAAACTGTCGAAACATAACATTTATTTAACTGTAAAATCCCCCCCCCCC
>MJUT01056337.1:190609-206884 GCA_002080005.1 Gigantidas platifrons
GTTGTAAGTGGTTGGAAAAATTAACGGGGGTGGAAGATAAATATATTTAGGTAAACCTTGAGGTGTTAAATAATCGCTGCAGCAATCCATGGTAGACTTATATCCATCTGAAAATTTGAATGCATGAAATCTTCTTTCTGTCCGACATTTTGTTTACAAGTTGCTAGTTCACGCGCACTTGCCTCGTTTTTGAGATATCCTTATTTGGATCAATTCTATAGTAAAACCGACTTTTTCGTAGTAACAGTTTCCATATTTGGCATATATGGATAGGCTCCGTCCATCGCGAGAGTCTACGTAGGGTGTTATGACGGACAAGTAACAATTTTCAAATACGAAACTGGTCTTGAAGATAGAAACAGGGATTGTAACACTTATTTCGCATCACCATTACTTAAAAAATGTTGGGAATAATAAGATATGACCTGATATGCAAAAAGAAAGTTGAAATATTCACGGAACGAAAATTTTAATTTGCTCCCATACGTTGAATGAGATCGATTCGTAACCCTAAATGGAGCACAAGCGGAATTAGGGTTACGTTATCGTATCTAGGTAGTTGGTCACCTCTACCTCTACAGATCACAGTAGCCCATCACAACTTTTTTTCATTTTGCTTTTTGGCTATTTTCTTTAATTTATATGGGGTTAATTTTCACTCAAATGGAATTTTTTTTTTAAATCGCCCCATCCCTATTTAAAAATAAAAGTAGGATGAAAGCCTGGTATTTATGTGTGTTGAAATGATATAGAAAGGCTTAGTACAGAGATAGAAAGTGGGCATGGGAATGAGACTGATTTCTTGATTGATGTATAACAATTTAGATTCTTTTTGAAACATTTTGTGGCCCTTAAAAGGGCCGTTGTAAATATAAAACACTCTGGCCAGGTCATCATAGCTCGTCAAAACCAAGTTCTGAGTAGGCCTGCTGTGGGACTTCTGGTTGGTTCTCTATGTTCCTCAGCACACTCTGTTTCTTTTCTCTGCTGGTCGTCTAAGTAGTTCGTTAATTTTTGGTACGACCCTCTCTCGCCATATATCATCACGGCGAACCTCAGGATGGTGCTGGTTGGTGTAGCGCCTGATGACCTCTTTTCTGGTTGGATCGAGTTCTCTCTTGGCGTGCTTCCCACCACCATACCAATTATACCAAAACCGTAAATTGTCGTTGCCAAACAACTCCGGGAAGAACCTCTTTGTCAGACGTGCTGCAAAGATTCCAGACCCCTTGGTCGACTGCTCTAAACTAATCAGCTCGTCGTTGTTGATATGGTAGGCATCTGGTATGTTGAGGTTGCCGTCCTGGTCTGGTAATGGGTCTGCACAGTATCTGGTCGACTTTGTTTTCCATGCGTGTCTTCCAAATTTCTAGGTCACTTAATCTCTTTAGGGCTGTGTCGAGCTTTTTGTTGATGCCGTCGCAGGACTTCTGTAATGAGGTCATAGCAGAACCAATGGCTGAGACGGCTGAATGGATTGGCCCTAGGTTGTTGGACGGTCTTGCTGGTATGAAAGCAGGTGACGTTGGTGTTAACAGTGTTGATGGTGTCACCACTGCTTGTGTTGTTGGAGTTGCCGGAGCAGCTGCCTGCAGGGTAGGTGTAGGCTGAGGTCGATCACGGGTCTGGTTTCTGGACTCTGTGCCCTGTCGGCGTATGGTTGATGGCTTCGGTCGGCTGATGCTGGGCAGGGGGTGAATCGTCGTAGTATCCAGGAGGAGTTACTACTCTGACAACAGTTGCTGCTGGTTTACCACTTTTGGTCAGGGGGCGTCTCAACCTGGATCTGGTGACCTTGGGTCTCGACAACGGAGTGGTCCTGGTTGGTCTAAGTCTAAGTCTTTTGGATGGTGGTGGTGAAGGACCAGCTGGTGATGAGCATGTGCTGCTGGGTGGTGGTTCTGAATTCTCGCTGCATGGGGCCAGGCCAAAGCGTGGATCTTGCCTGGCTTCCATGGCTCGTGCGGCAATGGTGATGTAATCACCAGCAGACACGATGATGGCATCAGCGGTGTCCATGGTGGTTCCCCATCGGACTGAGTAGATCTCGTTGACCTTGATTCTGCCCTCGGTCATGATGTGGGTTCTCTGCCGGACCATAACTCTACCGTCTTTGACGAAACGGGCGACGTAATCGGACGGTTCTCTGGTCAATGCTCTCAAAGCCATTCTGGACAGTAGCAACTGGTATTGTAAATTCTTGTGGAAGTGGTATTTTTCTCGAACTAAGAGGAAAATTATGATTAGAAAATAGGGACATTCGCTTTTATTTCCAGAAATTTGTTGCCCCGCCCTTGTATCAAAATTAAATGTAAGGGGACACTCCATTGGTGTAAATCAAAATTTTACACCCGAGCCCACGTGAGAAGATTTGGCAAGTGATATGTGAATTGAAAGTCCCACGTAGGGTTTCGACACGACGACAATCTGTCTGGCAAATAATTCTAAAATTTTCCAACATTGAAAGATTACAAATTTAACAAAGTTTCGGTAATGGGACATTTATATTTCTAACATAATTTAAACAAATCTAATAAAAAGGAAGGCCATTTATTGAATACTTCAGTTTTCTCCATTTATTGTACATGTTAAAGGAGATAATTTCTTATGCACTACGAAATATTTGCCACTCGATTTTATAATTGTTGCCGAATCTTAATTCAGTTAAAAAAGTTTAAGGCATTCGCCGATAAAGTTACCAATATGTGTACAGTGACTTTGCAAGTTACTGTACACAATGATAAGTAGAACATTATTAAAAAAAACCCATTAATGATCAAGCATATCCCCGTGGTATACTCTTAGTATACATTTTGTATATTTGATTTGCAATTTATAGACCAAGTGCATTTATTTATCTCTGTACCTGTGTTATATTGTATTATGAGAAATAAGAGTATGGTATTGTACTGCATTGTATTCAGTTAAAATTTGACGTAATAAAATCTCAAATAATTATTAAATGTATTACAAGCTTTTCCTGTATACTTTGACAACGAATATTATTCATTAGAAATATTATAAATTGGCTGAAATTTTGCTAGTTTACCACTTTTCAGATCCTACATCATTATTTTAATTTTAAAATATTTGGTCTGTTTCTATAATATAAACTTATGTATTTTGATTTGTCCCTCTACTGCTACATTGTACAACAGAAAATGTAATGAAACTCGTCCCCAATTTCACCCAACCGAAGGGACGGCATGCAAATTTCTTTAAAATGTCCATTATTTTACATTAAAAACTGTGATATTTATACGTCACAGGTATTTTTGTCTCAAATTAAGATCAGATAATTCTACATTATTGATGAATTAATCCTTAATACTTGAAATTCTAACAGAAAATTTTCGAATTTGTCGTGAAATCCAACATGGCGGACGATGTTTGAATCGTTTGAACGAGGAAACTTTTTTTTATGGCAAATTACACACTCGTATCAAAGTAAATTGTTTAATAAAACATTGGATATTTATAACTCTGTAATAGTTTGACATTTTATTGCATCAAATGTTAGCTGAAAGTGTTGCTGAGAAGATCATATCGTCAACGTGTACGATCTTGTAGGTGACGCTAACATGTACATAACCTGATAACAGGGGACGCCATGCAAGATTCTTTAAAATGTTCATTATTTTGCATTAAAAACTGTGATATTTATACGTCACAGGTATTTTTGTCTGAAATTAAGATCAGATAATTTATTACATTATTGATGATTTAATCCTTAATACTTGAAATTCTAACAGAAAATTTTCGAATTTGTCCTGAAATTCNAATGTGTTTTCAACAATTATCACACACACCATGTCTGTCATGAGTAAAAGGAGGAAGCCATACACTACCTGAACAGGGGTGACAATACACAGACATGATCTATAGTAAATTTCAAATTTGTTTGTTTTACATTTAATTAATGTCGTATCAAAGTAAATTGTTTAATAAATGCGACATTAATAAAAAAAAAAATTCATAGAAACCGTATAGTTCTACCAGTTCAGCGAAATTGTACTCTTACATGTACATGTAACACAGGAACGAAAATTAAAGGAAAAGAAATACATGTGTAAGATCATAGGGGAAAATGGAACTGAGGCTGGTTCTATATATAATATTACATGTTTTCACACATGACCTTATTTGGCACGTTAATTAAATTTATCTTGGATTAATTGGTGGTAATATGCTATACATCTTCTGCTAATATTATTATTCTTTAAAATGATGAAACTTTACATTAATTAAATTAATTTATTCATTATAAAAAACATATATTTCCCGTGTATGCATGTGTATTACAAATTGTCATTTTGATCCATGATGTGTTACATTATCAGTCTGAGGGTAAATTGCAGGATGGCAATTAAAATTCTGTAATTACATTGTTAATTGTATACCTGGTGTCAAGTTTACTACGATGATTTTATGCCTTGATATTTGTCAACTTTTACAGCACAGTATGTACAAAATGTACCCCTCTTGTTTAATGTCAAAAGTAATAACCTTTATTATAAAAAGCCCATACACTTCCTCTGNATATCAGTTTATCTGAAACTATGGGAAAAGTCGACAATAAAGCCAAGAGGCAAATCGTTTTACAGAGGAAGAAAGGCCATTCCGTCCGTACCATTACAGACAGCCTGAAAACCAAGGGCTACAGCATCTCCCGTCATGCTGTTCGTTACTGGTTGAAAGCATACAACAGAGGGGACATAACTGAAAGCAATGAGCCAGAGACCCCCACTCAACGCACATTCAAGAAGGTTTCCGTCCGAGACGCTGAACTTATTCAACAACTGCTAATAGATGACCCATCTCTGTCCAGTAGAGCCGTCCACAGAGAACTTCTTGACGATGGTGCAAAGTTTAGCCTGTCAACCACAAAAAAAGCCATAGCCGCTGCAGGGTTTACATGCTCCAAACCGCACTACGCTCACCTGGTCAGAGACAACAACAAGGTAAAACGTATGGAGTTTGTTCAGCAACTTAGATGATGACGAAAATTTCGCCGACGTCATCTTCTCCGACGAAAGTTCCATGCAGCTGCATCAGAACAAGTCCAAGACCTACCGACCCGAGGACTCCTTGCCGCCGCAGATGCCAAAACCAAAACACCCACACAAAGTCCACGTATGGGCAGCAATAAGCAGAAAGGGTCCGTCTAAGATCACCATTTTCCAGGACATTAGGGAGTCGAACTTTTTTACTAACAGCATCCTTAGGGACAATCTCCTCCCGTTCATACAGAGGAAGTTCCCTCACAGCCATCGGTTCCAGCAAGATAACGACCCGAAACATCGGTCAGCCATGGCTAAGAACTTTATGAATGCCAACAATATCAACTGGTGGAACTCATGGCCATCCGAGAGCCCAGACCTCAATCCCATCGAGATGGTTTGGAACCAAATGAAAAGACACATTGCACGGATTGAGCCAAGAACCCATGACGAACTGGTCAATGCAATCCACGAGTTTTGGGCCAAGACCATGACCCGAGAACAATGTAACAGATACATCGACCACATCTTTAAAGTTGTACCGGTCTGCGTTCGTATGAAGGGTAAAGCGACGGGACGTGTCCCCAACCTCCTTTTCAAGGATCCATCTAGGGGAAAGTCCATCTCCTACTTTCAAAGAAAGCTGAAGACGGACCCAGTCATCATCAAGAAAGTTGAAGGCCTGAAGCTGTGATGTCTACATTTTAAATAAACGGTCCTTTTCAGGACCACCAAATTATTTCAAAAAGAATCTAAATTGTTATCATTAATAAAAGTAAATTCTAAAGTTCCTAGAAACGGGAAACCCAATTTCATTATGAAACCAAGTTTTATTTCTTTTATTACTTTTCACAACCAACTTATTTTCGTTCTTGTTATATCTGTATATCTCTGAAAACCATTTTTAGACATAGGCTAGGGGCGGATTCAAGGAGAGGGGCGCACCCCCTAAAATTGGAAAAAATATGATTTTTTTGCGTAAAATCGTGATTTTTCACACGAAATACCGGAGGCATATAAGGTATAGAGATCGTAAAGAAAGAAACTTTATTTTTGACGTTTTTTTTTTAATACTTTTGAACTAAAGAATTACAATCGGACGGGTTGCCGTAATCAATCAAACTGCAGGAAATTTTCGAATATATGCACTTTACCAAATAATAAAAACAACAACAATACACATTACGTATTTATTTAAAACAGAACAAATTAAACTGCATAGCAAAACATGGGTTATTTAAACAATGCGCAGGCACACAAAAAATATAACATTACTAAACTAAGTAAATAACGAAAAGCATGCATTATTTACCTGAAAAAGAAAACAAAACATTAAACACAAACTACCGTATTTTAAGAACGATTGGACGATATTTTTTTCCCTCAACACACTGGCTTCGACCTATCGTTCACAAGGAATGTTCAACATCCGAAAAAAAAAATCAATATTCAATAATTGATTGATTGAAGTGATAGCAAAAATCAGTTCAATATTGTATTGTATAAAATATATACTATAAAAAGTGTATGTTGTTGAAAAAAAATTACAGGGTAGATCGTTTTACAATATAAAATTATTATCACAAAATATCTAAATATAGCTATTGCTTGTCCATCAACCATCGGCCTGTGCACGAGGTTGAAGTGAAAAAATGGCGGTTGCATGACATCTCACACAATCGTGGAGAACAAGCTTTTTATACTAAATATACTGGAAGTAATTATCGATTTCGTTAAAACTAGATTGTTCTACATTTGAATTGGTCAATAGGAACAAATAAAATAATAACCATGACTTGAAAAAATCAACACAGGTGAACTCTGTCGGCATTTGTAAATATCCTGACATGATCTGATGATTGAAAATTTACTGGACCGAGACGATCACATAATTTGTGTACTATCATCCGTAAAACTTAAAAAAAAAAAAGAATCTAACACAAGGTAATATATCATCACCTGTCAATCAAATTCTAAAATCACAGCTAATATAAAGTTTCAAGGCAAAACCGTATATCAGCGCTTTCGCGCTTTGATTATGACTTTGCAAATTGCAAATTATCCAAGATTACATTGTACATTGACAACGGTAAATTAAAATTAAGCACCATCTTACTATACAACTTTAAGGAAGCTGTGCACAGCAAAAAAGTACAGGTTTTCATTCAGCAAAGTGATGTACGTTAAAAGAAAATGAACGCAAACATCGAATAGTTTGATTAACGCGACCTTCGCGGGATCAATGATCGGTATGCCCGCGGTGCCCACGGTGGGCACGGCACATCAGTAAAATTCAGTTGGTCCGCGACGGTGAGGGAATTCCGTGATCAAATAATGACAATTATCGGCAGTTCTGCGTCGCGACGGTCCGCGAATTAGGATGGGCATTGCGTTTTCCGTGATGGCTGTAGTGTATCCAGGAATATTGTACAATATGAATGGGTGGAATATGGAATTCTAACTTTCAACTGTCAGTAAATATAATCACTTCTGAACCTTATACATCTATAAGAGGGAACATGCGAGGTGTTTTGAGGTGTATTTAATAATGCACTCCAATTAACTATTCATTGTTTATTTCCAAATACAATTTGTAGAATGTTACATATTCAAATTGATGTTTACACATTGAACGAACTTTCTCAACTGAACAATACACATTAATACATAACATTATTTTAATTTCTCTTGACTTAAACTTTCGACCTTTTTAATTACTACTGCAGACCATTTAACAGACTGAACAAATTTATCATCAAATGCCTGAGTGATAAACAACAAATAAATCTAATTGATCACCACCTGTTTGTCTAAAACTACTAAGTAAAATCTAATCATGCAAAACTAATTAAGACTTTAATCTTAATCAATGGAAAATACTGAAATGTAGAAAATTATTTAAAATATAACCTTATCAAATTTACATGTAAATATGCACTGCTATGCATCACCCAGATTTCAATTTATATAACATTTACAAACTGCAATTTCTTTTTTCTTTTTGACTTTTGCTCTTTGGAATATAATCTATAACGGCAAAATCCAAAAATAATAATAACAATTAATATTGCAAATGCTACAATTCCAGATAGTATTATCTGTAACGAGGACATTGTACTCCAAACCGAAACTTTCATCCATGACGGGTCTGTTAATGTCGAAATAGAAACAGCATTTGAGTAATCTCCCCCGTTTCCAGAATCATCAATAGCTCGAACAACAATAAATCTTGTTTTGAATTGATCATTAAAATTGATAATGAGTTGTTCTAAAGTTCCAGCCAAGCTTGGAACAGGTACATTAAGGGTTATTTGCGTTGCTTGGTCCGGTTGCTGTTGAATATTTGAAAAATCGTCCGACATTCTTACTTCGTACTGTGAAGCTGAAAGAAAAAAAAATAATACATCAAATTATACATTAGTTTTGAATGATGTCCTGGAGTTTCTAGCCAGCTGTGATACTGTTTTATTACTATGATGACAAGTATTACGTATCCAGTAACACTGTACCTACTGATGTTTCTCATAATCCGCTTTATGACATTTTTTACATAGAAACAGATCAATTAAGTCAAGTAAAAATATTGTTTGTTGAAGGGATTCCGAAATACTAATGAAATATGATAAAATGAAAAACTAAAAGATACCACAATGTCGGAACAATTCTAAAATCCAATAGAAAAATCGCAGAAAGAGGCAAAATTGATAGCATTAACACAGATATACATGACCACTCACTTTCCTTGCTTGGTACAGGCACTTCAATAAAAAGTGGCTGGATTAAATTAGTTTTATTGGCCCGAAATAGATTCACTGTTACACGTCTCAAGTGCGTGTGTAAAATATCTGAATTTGGAAGAGCCATAAAATACATTAGTCCACTCTTATATGGCGATCACTACTAAATTGAATAAAATATCCTTAAAAGAGAGGTAGCCTCTCGTGGTTGAACAATTGAATAGTATTTTGTTTTCTCAGTATGTCAGAAATCTGATCTGATATGAGGGTGGCATTTGGTGGGGTGGCCTTATAAGAGAGGTAGACTCTCGTGGTTGAACAATTGAGTAGTATTCGGTTTTCTCAGTATGTCAGAAATCTGATCCGATATGAGGGTGGCATTTGGTGGGGTGGCCTTATAAGAGAGGTAGCCTCTCGTGGTTGAACAATTGAGTAGTATTCGGTTTTCTCAGTATGTCAGAAATCTGACCCGATATGAGGGTGGCATTATAAGAGAGGTAGCCTCTCGTGGTTGAACAATTGAGTAGTATTCGGTTTTCTCAGTATGTCAGAAATCTGACCCGATATGAGGGTGGCATTTGGTGGGGTGGCCTTATAAGAGAGGTAGCCACTCGTGGTTGAACAATTGAGTAGTATTCGGTTTTCTCAGTATGTCAGAAATCTGCCCTTACAGAAATGAAAACTTTGCTGCAACATTTCCGCAATATTGCTGCAATATTGCAGCAAATAATTTTGTTTGCAAGAAGTATTTGCAAGAACGTTGCAGGTTGTTGCGGCTAGCAGCAAAGTTCTGGTAACTTTGCTGCAATCAAATTTGTTCACCACAAATTTGCAGCAACTTTGCTGCAAAGTTGCCAGAAAATTTTTATTTGCAGCTATGTTGCATGAAATATTACTTTAAAACAAATAGACACAATTGTTTGTAAGAATGTTGCAAGAACGTTTTCTCTCAGATAAAATCCTTTGCAAGAATGTTGCAAGAACTTTTCCTTTCAAATATTAGATATAATTATTTGCAAGAATGTTGCAAGAAGCTTTAGATGAGAGTTTGAATGCCCTTTATCATCACCAGTTTTGTGCAACAATATTGATGAGAAGATGGAAAAAGATGTGTAAATTAATAAATGACAAATTACTTTACTTTAAAAAGATTTCATTTTATGCTGTGTATGTTTCTTTTTCTTTGTTTTGCATCAACTGAATCTGTGAAAACCTACCAGCCAGTCAGGGAAAAACATAAGGAATTTACATCTCAAAGAAATCTACTAAGAATTAAATGTAACTGAACAATTAGTCTGTGAGGCAAGAAAGAAGAAGACTTCTTCACACTGATGCCTTTTTGTGTTCGGTACATGTAGTTTTGTTATTATCCTTACAAGATAAGCAAGATGCTACTGTATTGTGATTGTAAATGTTATTGTTGGAAAATGATAAGAAAAAACCAAAGTTATACCCATCTCTATCATAACTTAAATAAGGTTTCCAATACATGATATTTACCTGTTCCAATATCAAGATCATCACCAACTGCTTTCCACGTCAATGTAGCTTGAATTTGACCATTCGATGACTGCACTGATTTTAAAGTTAATGAAGTGATCTTTGACGGTTTCATACTATCTAACAGAGGATCAGAACTGTAATTTGTGACAGTTATTTCATTTGACAGAACCACTCTTTGAAAGTTCCCAGCAGACGTTGTTGTCAATCCTTAAATAAACAAACAGGCGTGTATAGCATGTTCATATATATATTCAACAATTGTTATAAGGGGCTGAACATTTCAATAATAAATGTATTTAATAAGCCATGCCAGTGCCGAAACACTGACTACTGGGCGCATGATACCAACTGGTACTAGAAGTCCACCAGCAATGACATCGAATGGTATTAGAAGTCTACCAGCAATGACATCGACTGGTACTAGAAGTCTACCAGCAATGATATCGACTGGTACTAGAAGTCCACCAGCAATGACATCGACTGGTACTAGAAGTCTACCAGCAATGACATCGACTGGTACTAGAAGTATACCAGCAATGCCATCGACTGGTACTAGAAGTCTACCAGCAATGATATCGGCTGGTACTAGAAGTCTACCAGCAATGATATCGGCTGGTACTAGAAGTCTACCAGCAATGATATCGGCTGGTATTAGAAGTCTACCAGCAATGATATCGGCTGGTACTAGAAGTCTACCAGCAATGATATCGGCTGGTACTAGAAGTCCACCAGCAATGATATCGACTGGTACTGGAAGTCCACCAGCAATGACATCGACTGGTACTGGAAGTCTACCAGCAATGACATCGACTGGTATTAGAAGTCTACCAGCAATGACATCGACTGGTATTAGAAGTCTACCAGCAATGATATCGACTGGTATTAGAAGTCTACCAGCAATGATATCGGCTGGTACTAGAAGTCCACCAACAATGATATCGACTGGTACTAGAAGTCGATATCGGCCCAGTCATAGACATGAAAACATAGATATCTAATTTAATGAGCACGACACGTTTATTCATCAAGTACACCCTGTACACGAAATAATTTAAAAGTCTTTGGGATGTAAAAAAACAAAACTCTTTAAAATGAGATATTAAAATGACTGTTTTCATCGATTAAGTTTTTGCCACGTGATTGGTTAAAGAAAAGCTTAAAGATACCAAAAGGGTAATCGGAATCCGCAAGTCGAAGGACAGATAACACAATGGTCAAAAGAAAAAGGACAAAAGAACAAACAACGATCTACAAAACATTACACATAAAACTAAAGATCGAGTAACACGAACCCCACTAAATACCGGAGGTGAACTCAGGTGTTCTGGAAGGATAAGCAGTTCATGCTCCACTAGTGGAACCCGTTATGTTACTCTCGTTACAAATCCGGTTACTAGGCTTAGTTCTTTTTCTTTTATAATTAATTTTATTTTTAAAATTTGAAAAAGGATAGTTTTCAAAAATATGCTAGGTTATCATATTGCAATGCCATTTCATTTATTTGATATATTTTTAAAAAAAATATTGTATGAAAATTATATTTACATGAAAATCTAACAAGCAATTCAAAAGCAAAATACGAATTTATTAATTACACCCCCACCTTTGTTAATAAATTTTTTATTTCGATACCTTAGTTACTGATGTCATCATTACAAATAGCAACAAAAACACGGTACAATACAATATTAGACTGTTACATTCAAGCGGAAGTTAAATCGATATATTGACACCATTTTGCTTTATTATTATGTATTACAAGATTGTATAACTTACTTATTAGAAAGGTATTGCTAGGACACAAAAAATGGTAGACTTTTGGTCCAGTTTATGGATGATAAATACTATACCTTAGCTGATTTTGGCGATGCTATTTAGGCCCTTTGGTTTACTTGCTCGAAAAACTTTTTAAATTATTTGGCTTTCCAACCTTTCGATTTTGAGCGTCACCTGATGAAGGTTATTCCCAAAACGCGTCGTGTGCACTAAATTTGATATCTACGTTTTAATACCACATTTACAAATACTAATAGTTAATATGCATACAAACTCAGATATGGTTTGTTTTCTTATCTTGTCCTTCTTCCCCACAACGGATCACAGTGTTTAACAACATCACGTAAATGCTTATCTCATGAATCTAAAAACTCCCAAAACTGAACTTCTTCCCTAAGTTTTTCATCAATGATAATGTCAGAACAATTTACTGTCACATTTGAAATCGCCTGATTACAAACAGAGGTATACTATTTCGCTCCAGGTATGGCCAAACACATGGAAATACACAAGCCTGTGAATTTTTACATAACAGCAACTGGTACCTTCTTACTCGGTAAAATCAATTGTCTGACACTCTTAAGTTGTTCTTTTCTTTTCTCAGTTAAAAAGAAAGACATCTTTTCTGTGTCTATAATCATTCCCAAAAAGACTAAAGATTGTACTGGTTCTAAAACAGACTTTGCAATATTCAAAAAATATCCTAGACTAACAAATAATTTTACAGCTAAATGAATAGCTATTTTAGCTCGTGTGGTAGAATTGTCTATCTGGGGTGGTAAATATCCATTAAATTCTTCAATTAATCTATCATCAATGGCATGACATCGACAATTGTCGTAATCGTGAAATGGCTTGTAAATGTATTGTATGATAGACAAAGACAGAGTTTTCCCATCCAAATGGTAATGTATTACATTGAAAATAATGACCATGTACATGGGTATATTGGGTCGTTTATAATGGTGTTTGTTACTTTGGAACATTTTACACCCATGTCATCTCCCTTTTCAGCCGGTATTGATGCTGTTAGTCAATGCTATGTAGATGAGAAGAACTATTATGCTTTTCCTCCCTATTGCTTAATACCAGCTGTAATTAGTTTTGTGATAGAGGAGAAAATCAAATTGTACTTTAGTTTTTCCTCAATTTGTTCCCACTCCATCATGGTTTCCTGTGGTTTTGAGATATGCACACATTGTACCTGTAGGTTTTCTAGGAGATAGAGGAGTTTTGTTATTTCCTTCACGGAAAGGGTATCAAGTTGATAAGCGTGGATTACAATTTAATATGTTAGCAGAAAGTTTCAGTTTTTCAGAGGAAAGAAAGAAGAGCTATGATCCTGATAGGTTAATGTCAATTAAACCTTGATCCTGATAGGTTAATGTCAATTAAACCTTGATCCTGATAGGTTAATGTCAATTAAACCTGAGTATTTTCCTCCTGTCCTTTTGATAGGAGATTCAATGATCAGATTTGTGGAAGGTTTTAGATCAGAAGTTTCTGTAATCTCCCTTGGGGGAGCAAGAATTAATGATGTATTTGATATTTTGAGAAATTAATAGGACAGATTATCACCCTTTGTTGTTATTATTCACATAGGAACAAATGATGTAAACAAAGTTTATAAACCTGTGAAAGATCAGCTCATATGTGCAAAAGAGGAGTTAAGGTAGTATTTGTCTCAGAATATAAAACAATTACAAGTGTATCATGGATTTGCTGTAGTTTTTTCTGGATGTCTGTATACGAAATCCCCTATTATCAATGAGCGTATTGATGAGTTGAATAAATATATTTATTCTATATTAGTAAATTCTATAGTATAGATTTCTACCTAAATTATTTTTTAAAATAAAAAGACGTATTCACCTCCTCAGATTTAATATTCACCGTGGTAAATATCACGCGTTACTATTTTTGGACTATGGATTTTCTTAGGAATGTTTAATTTTAATCGACCAATGAAAAAAGTAAGATTTGCCACTTTGTCGGACGGACATTAAAAAATATATTAAATGATAAAGATTCAGATAATAGCATGGTCGTGATATAAACAATAATGTAGCACTACGTCAGGACAGTGGACATGTAACTTTTTTTTATTTCAGAAAACCACTATTTCCTCAAAATATAGAATAAAACAATTACTGTCTTTTGATTCTGTAAATGTGTGGATTAATTGACTTTTGAAAAAAAAATGATATTCACTTCGCCCTTTCGGGCTCAGTGAATATCATTTTTTTCAAAAGTCAATAAACCCACACATTTACCTCATCAAAAGACAGTAATTGTATAATATTCAATGTGTCGACAGTGTGAATATTATTCTGTTGATCATTGAAATATTCCTGTTCGTTTTTAAAAAGATCAGGTTCACATGAATGATATGGGAGAAAACATGTTCTTGAATAATATGAAAGGTTTTGTTTAATTTTTAGTTAATTTTATTCAAACTTATGCTTAGATTAGATTAAGTAGCAGTTAGTTTTGTTTACAGACTCAGTAGTTGTGTTAATTTTACTTCTTTTTTGGGGGGATGGGGGGGGGGCATCAAATTGTTTTTTTTCTGCACATTATTGATATAACTACTAAAAATATATCAATTTTAATTTGGTTAAATTTTATGCAGAAAATATTAAACAAAATTTTTAAAAAAATTGAGAAAAAGGAAGAAATTATGTCAAGCCAGAATATCTAGATACAACAGTTTTTGTCAATAGCAGTAAAGTTTGTCATGTTGTTTTTTTTTGTTTTTTTGTTTTTTTTTATACAATATTTCGGAATAATAAAATGTTTTAATTTATTTGTTCTTTTTCAGTTAAACAGATGGTTTACAGAAGTTAATTATATTTATGTCCTGTTTTGTTGTAATGTCTGGGTTTGTGGTTTTAGTTGTGATTAATTACAATTATTTCAACTTATCGGCCCTTTTGATGGGTCGTGGTTACTCCCGTAGTGATAATCTTTTTCCTATACTGAAGGTTCAGATTGTATTACCCTTGTCTGTTTTCTTCACGTGCATGAGTTTTATGGTTTCTCTGCACATCAAGTTCTGATGTTCTGGACATTTGCCGGATTTTGATGAAAGATGAGTTTTTCATGACCCATGATTGTTTTCCTCTGATGTGTTTGGTGTCTGGTGGATTATCTCAGGTGAACTTTTAATGTTCTGGTTAATTTTCGTAGTCATACTAGATTAAGACTTGGTGTCAGAATAATTGATGAGCTTATTGGTCGATAAGAATGGTTTTTTTTGATAAATTAGAAATTTGTCATTTAGTGAATTAAGTATTCAATATAGGTATGGTATGTGTTGTGTAATGTGGAGGTTAGTGGTTTTTTTCTCGATGCCAAATGTGTGTCATTTTTTCCCAATATTTTGTAGTCCATATCTCATATATATTGGGACACTATGTTATTAATGAGAATAGTGCATTGGGTTTGGATTATGTACTTTTAGTTACAATATTTGCTGGTTGCTTGTTAGTATTTATATACCATGTATAGAACAGATTCATGACACATGCTAATCTGGGTCACGGGTCATTGTGAGTAGCATGTGTAGTCACGTGAACAGATACGGTGTTGAAAAAACTGTTGGTACTCATAAAATATTGATAAATGCAATACAAGTTTATTTTTGTCTTCAAGAAATATGATAGGAAAAACCATGTGTGAAGTTTTATGTCGAATTGTCTTCAAGAAATATGATAGAAAAAACCATGTGTGAAGTTTTATGACGAATTGTCTTCAAGAAATATGATAGAAAAAACCATGTGTGAAGTTTTATGACGAAATATCTCCGATTTCTATTCTATATATAAATTTATGAATTGAAGTTTTAGAAATACTCACAGCTAATTTTAGCCATGTATTTTTATCTTGGACAATAATGAGCGTCCTGATTGGATGACCGATTTAAAACACACTGAATCTGCATGGTTTAGCAAGGTTACTCAGGTCAATAGTTTATAAATATAGAATCTTTACAATGTAAAGGAAAGATGCTATGTTATATTTATCCATTTGTTTGATTCTGGAATATTGTTGATCATTGATTTAAACAAGAAAACAGGGAAAATAGGGGGTGAATTTTACAGTTAAATAAATGTTATGTTTCGACAGTTTAAAGAGAAAAATATAAATTTGTTGCGACTAAAGCTTAAATCAGCGTTAAAAATTGATCAAATATCAGTGGTTTTGTAAATGAGAGGAGTTTGAAATAAAAACACAGGACCGGACTTTAAACAAAAATA
>MJUT01056337.1:206991-223518 GCA_002080005.1 Gigantidas platifrons
TTAAACAAAAATAATAATCCAGGATTAGTTTTTTATTAACAAAAAATCCAGGACCCCTGTGTCCATGAATTTTTTTTTTTAAAGTTAAATAATATGAAATATTGACATCCACACTTGCCTTTTGGACAGCACATTTCTGTGTCCACACTTGTATATATATAAAAAAAGTAAAAGTAAAAAAATTACAGAACGATCAAGAAACTTCCCTTATCTGCTTAGTGTCCCAGTATTTTTTTCTTTGATTTTTTTGTAGTCCATATCTTATATATATTGGGACACTATGGTATTAATGAGAATATAATACTAATTTAAATAGATATAACCATCAATGAAGCCTTATTAATTACATATAATTACAAATTCATCTATGAAAGGTATATATTAATTAATATACCACCTGGTGGGATTTATGTCAGGTAAAATGTTAATTAATTTACTTCTTTCGGGTGGAGTTGTAAACCACCGACCATGGGTAAGCAACTGGTAAACTTTATTACGAGTCGAGTGCACCCTTTTTGTAATTTACAAAGCCGGGCGCGAACCCATGCCTTATTGGTGATAGGCTTGTATGAGTTGGTAATCCAACTACCTAACTCATTGAGCCAACCGGGCCCTTAATTGGAATCGATGTTTCTCAATTTTCTATGCAAGCAATAAAAGCTTTGCGAGCTTGATCCATCAAGTTAGCTCTTGCCTTCACAAAAGAGCCGTTATAGTTAAATATGACACCTAGATATAAATAAGAGTCTTCAATTTGTAAATTCTCTCCACATAGCTTAAAAATTGATTGATTTTTTTTTTCTTTTACAAAATATTACTACTTTAATCTTTTGCAAGTCAACCTTCAATTTCCACTGATGACAATACTTTTCAAATATAGACAAAGCATATTGCATATCAACTTCAGTTACTGAAAGAATAATAGTATTATCTGCATACAGCAATGAAAAGAGTTTTACAAATATATCAAAATTTTCTGAACACACATTACTAATATTTTCTAAATCATTTACATTGTTTTCAACAAAAATATTTTCCAAGTCATTTAAATAGATAGCAAAAAGGAAGGGAGACAAATTTTCTCTTTGCCTAGCACCAATATCACACCTGAAAAATGATGAAAACTTATCATTATTCTTAATACAAGACTTGACATTGTCATAAAGACTGTGGATAACTCTAAAAACTTTACCGGTAATATTTGACTTTTGAAGTTTGACCCATAATGATGAGTGAGTTATAGTGTCAAAAGCCTTTGAGAAGTCAACAAATGTGCAGTACATTTTTTCCCCTAGAGATATATATATAGAAATCAATGAATGTAAACTCAATGAGTTATCCAATGTACTGTAGCCCTTCCTGAACCCTGTTTGGGAATCTGAAAGCAAGCCTACTTCATCTGATAATTCACACAATCTCATTTAGAACAGAAGTAAAAGTTTTACTGAGACATGACACTAATGTTATAGGTCTATATGAACTAGGATCCTTGGTTTTTGTAAATTGGAAAAAATTATACCATCAGACCATGATTCCGAAATTCATCCAGAGTTTAATACAATATTAAAGAGTTTACAAGAAATAGGCAAAAAAAAAATGAATTGTACCTTTAATGTGTTCATTAACTATATCATCACATTACTTTTTAAATTTTTAACAACTCGCAAAATTTCTTCTTCAGTAATTGGTGAATTCAAGATATTGTGATATCAGAAACCGTAACTTAAAGGACAGACAATACAATGGCCAAGAGAACAAGGACAAAGAGACCAACAATGGTCGACAAAAAAAACTACACAAACAAGAATTCTGAGAGTATTGCACATAGCAATACATTGTCCCCTACCGGCCGCAAAAATCAGAGGACCTAAAATATTAGAAGTATCACCTTCCAGTGACTAGATTTTAAATTAAGTCAATATCTCGAAGGATGTAAAAAAAAAGTCCGGACAACTTAAAATAGAGAACAAAAAATACAAGTTCAAGGGCCATAACTCAGCCAAAAATCATTCGACCAGAACGAAATTCGAACTTAAACTGTAACTCATCTAGATATAGCTACATACCAAATATCAAGTCAATATCTCATAGGAGGTTAAAAAAAAAGTCCGGACAACTAAACATTTGAACAAAAAATTCAAGTTCAATGGCCATAACTCAGCCAAAATTCATTCGACCGGAACGAAATTCGAACTTAAACTGTAACTCATCTAGATATAACCACATACCAAATATCAAGTCAATATATCAAAGGACGTAAAAGAAAGGTCTGGAAAACTTAAAATTTTAATGTGACGGACGGACGGACAGACGGACGGACGGACGGAACCTAAAACTATAGTCCCCTTCGTCATTCGCCGGTAGGGAACTAAAAACTAAAGACTGAGCAACACGAACCCTATTAAAACGATATACCTGGAAAGCAGTTCCTACTCCACTGGTGGCACCCGTCACCTCTTACAGGCATTTATCCTTACCTTTGATTGAAATATAAAAAAGAACAAGGGCAACGCAAAGCGTGGCGTATCCCCTCGCCTAAAAATTTGACCCGGTGACCTTGACCTTTGACCTTGAAAATCAATAGGATTCCAGATTCTCTTAAGGACTAAGTATGTACCAAGTTTGGTCAAAATCCATTGAAGGATGTTGATTCTAGAGTGTTCACAAGGATGTTACATGGTCAAAATTTGACCTGGAGACCTTGACCTTTGACCTTGAAAATCAATAGGGTTCCAAATTCTCTTAAGGACTAGGTATGTACCAAGTTTGGTCAAAATCCATTGAAGGATGTTGATTCTAGAGTGTTCGCAAGGATGTTATGCGGTAAAAATTTGATCCGGTGACCTTGACCTTGAAAATCAATAGGGTTTCAGATTCTCTTAAGGACTAAGTATGTACCAAGTTTAGTCGAAATCCATTGAAGGATGTTGATTCTGAAGTGTTCACAAGGATGTTATGCGGTAAAAAATTGATCCGGTGACCTTGATCTTTGACCTTGAAAATCAATAGGGTTCCATATTCTCTTAAAGGAATACTCCAGTCAGTTGAAAAGTTGTTTTAATTCAATTCATTATAACTTTTTATTCATATATAACTTATTATTTAAAAAAACCACCTTTATTAACATTAATATACCCAATTAAAAATGTGAATATTTGGAATTTCCTGTCGTAGTGTTAGCGGCCATGACACCTATTCATGTGACGTCACAGAATCGGATCATGTTAGTTGAATAAATAACATGTATCTGACTCTTCCCAACATCGTGCCCGTTTGGTTATGTTTTAATATAAGATCAACTGCAATACAATGTTTATAATCGTATATCGTTCTAATTATTTTTCTTAATATTCTCATCCAATGTTACATTTCCATAAAACAATGAGTTTATTTGTATCGGGAGGGGGGAGGGTCTACGTATAATTTCATCTTAAAGAATTTCATGTCTTACGTGATTGGCCGTATAGTTTAAATATCTGTCAGTTTTAACTCATTTTATGCGTACACATGTTTTTTTTTCTTTTTTGTCCCCAATGCTGTCGTAATTTCCCGTGTTTTTCGAGGTCACTGGTCGATGTGTCAACAAAATTCTTCTCACATATTCCCTTTTAATTTCGTTAGTGCAATAAAATGTTTAACATGAAGTCATAATGATTTTGTAAATATCAAAAGATAAATATACGACGTTATTTTACGATTTACATAATTGTTAATGATAAAATTGCAACTGATCAATACTGATATAATATACGATACCGGCACTAATACGTCACAGCTCTTTCGGAAGAGCTTTAAATTTAGGTATAATCCGAGAATGGATTATGTCCCTTATCATCTCACATTGTAAAGTGTTGAAAAATGGCGACCCCCATTGTTTGGTGCAACAGGCAACTTCAATCACCAAATTCTACCTTACGGTATATTATTTTTAACGTTCATTAACACAAATGTCTTTTAGTTAATGTCATTTAAATATTCACGCTAACTTGTTAAGACCATGGAGTTTTCCTTTAAGGACTAAGTATGTACCAAGTTTGGTCAAAATCCATTGAAGGATGTTGATTCTAGAGTGTTCACAAGGTAATTACGCGGTAAAAATTTGACCCGGTGACCTTGATCTTTGACCTATGACCTTGACAATCATTAGGGTCCCAGATTCTCTTAAGGACTAAGTATGTACCAAGTTTGGTTAAAATCCATTGAAGGATGTTGATTCTAGATTGTTCACAAGGTAATTACGCGGTAAAAATTTAACCCGGTGACCTTGATCTTTGAGCGATGACCTTGAAAATCAATAGGGTTCCAGATTCTCTTATGGACTAAGCATGTCTTAAGTTTGGTCAAAATCCATAGAAGGATGTTGATTCTAGAATGTTCACAAGGATGTTACGGAAGGACGGACGGACGGACAGACGGTAGCGTTACTATATCCCATCGCAACTTCGTTCGCGAGGGGATAGAAAGGGAATCTTTCATTGGCTGCATAAAAAATGTGATAAAATTCCGGCTATATTTCTGATAGCACATGGGTATTTGCCTTGTAACGTGCAGGGGGTCTCCCACCTCCTACACGCCAGAAGGATTTTGTACCTTGCAGTACACGAGAGTCCGTACCAAGGTTATTCCCTGGATCTGCCGAATTGTGGCTTTGCTTGCTTATATAAATTGTGTGGTAGCTCCTAGTGACTTAATACCGAATTCCCCGACTTCAAAATGCTTAACTGTGGCCTAAGCTTACCCTATCAATGATACTTTCTATATGGAATGAAATGGACAAAATACAGGAACCTTAACGTATCCCTACATGAAGATGAAATGAATGACAGTATTTGAAATGTGTATGAGTGTAGTAACTAGCCTATGGAACCCTTGGTCCTGTCTGTCTATATGGTATCCAGTGATTCTCTAGTCTTTATTCAGGTCCAAGGTATCGCTGGTCCGGAGGGATCGCGAGGGTTAAATTGTGTAATGGAAGCGAGTGGTGTGAATGTGAGTGGCGACGGGACAAATGAGAAAAGGTAAGTATGGTATCCTGTGTTCCCTAGGTCATTATGCAGGACCTAGGTGCCACTGGTCCAACGTGACAAAGGTGCCAGTTGTCTCCGAACAATTACCTCAGGGCAATAAATGGCCACCTTATAAATGACCACCTTATTCAGGCAGTGCAAGTAGTCTACTTATTCAGAAATAGCCAAAGCCTTCGGTATATAGCTGTTCCTTTTTCAGAAATCGCTATTGAAATTACCTTAAAGTTTTCTTGATGTTCACTCCTTGAATGTTTATCTCCGAACTCCTGATTTTTTATTTGATTTTTGGTGTTTAACGCCACTTTCAACAATATTTCAGCTATATCATGGCGACCAGTTTTAGTGGTGGAGGAAACCGGAGTCCCCGGAGAGAACCACCGAGCAAGCAAGCAACTGGTTAACTTTATCACTTTCGGCTGCGAGTCGAGTGCACCCTTTTTTGTAATATACAAAGCCGGGCTTGAACCCACGCCGTATTGGTGATAGTCTTTTATGAGTTGTTAGATCCAGCGACCTAACTCATTGAGCCACCCGGGCCTCCTGATTTCAGCCGTGTCTGTCCTTAAATACTCAGATAATCTCGAATCAAAACCAAAATAATCTCGAAACCAAAACAAATAAATTTGATCCGTGTTTTATCTCACAGTAACCATTTTCCCCTACATACATTTACACATCAAGAACGGCCCAGTACCTTTCTGCTATGGATTTGAATATACCTTAAATTCCCGGAACTTATTTCCGTATTGTCTCAATAACAATCAAACCGAAAGTAGAAAATAGCTTCTGTAATAACGACTTGGAACTAACGATTCAATGGGATTTACACTCAAAAATCGATGTCTAAATAAATCACAAAGGTAAGTCAAATAAATTTCATCACAGCCTGATCAATTCTGGACACCATTCCTGTTTTATTCATGTTGCTTTACATATTCATATTTCAGGAAAAATAATACAGATAGCATTTTATCTACTTTGACTGTTGTAAATGTTGTTATCCAGGGACGTTACATTTATATTTACAAGGAACCCTGTTGACATAGACACCTACTAATTGCTGATGTACATATCTAACAAAATTTTTGTTAATTTTTCTTGTCTAAGTAACTAGAATCTAAATACTAGTTTCATAATTTCATCTCGCAGTATATATATATAAAGTGAAAACACGACGGATAGAGAATTTTCTCATGAGATGCATTTATATACTGCCACGCCCTTCACAAATCTGTTAGATTTCTCCTATTAGAACCGGAATAATTCATAGAAGTCACACTTTTTATGACATGTTAACATTAGTAACATTATTTCCATTGCATTATTACGACGTTTTTAGGAAAACAATTTTACCAATGTTAAAATCTCCTAAAAAATAAGGCTTCTTTGAATTATTTCTTAAATCGACAATATACAAATAATTCTTTGAAATTGTAGAATATACTAGAGTAGTTATCTTCCATCGCTAAAAACTTGTGCAAATAATACTAGGAGTTATATAAGGTTGGTTTCATGGTGATTAACGCCATTTTCAATAATATTTCAGCTATATCGTGGAGGTGGAGGAAACCGAAGGACCTGGAGAAAACCTCCGACCTGTCGCAAGTCATTGACAAACTTTACCACATAATGTTGTACACCTCGACCTGATCGAGATTCGAACTCATAACATCAGTGGTGATAGGCACTGATTGCATGGGTAGTTGTAAATCCAACTACCGAGTTATATATGGAACGTCTGCACAATGGAAGTCACATAGCTATAATGCATACACCATCAAAGGGTTAATATGAGCAGCAAAACGAGCTTCTTTGTTGAACATCGTTGAACGATGTGTAACACAAGAAAAGACACAGACAAATTGATATTGATCTATAAAACCCCATGCACACAAATATCATATACTATTTTTCATTCTACAAGAACTCCAATAACAAATTGAATCTTAAGTACTAATCTAATGGTAGGTGATATTATATTATAAATGAAATGAAAGGTGTTTTGTACGAACTTGACCTCAAATGAGATATTTTCATTGGCTATAGTCGGCATTTTAACAGCCGATGTGTATACAGAAAATCTGTTGTAGGATGGTAGTTATGAATGAAGTTTATTCATAGCTACACTGACCTCAAATGAGATCTTGTCATTGGCTATTGTCGGCTTTTTAACCTGTTGTACGATGGAAAAATCGTAGTTATGAATGAAGTTTATTTATAGCTACACAAAAAATCAATAAACACACAGATCAACTTATATCGGTCAACGCATTGGATTTAACACACAAAACAATACAATTTTATGCAATCAAGTTCGTACAAAAATATTATCAGCCTTAAAATGGGAGATATTGACATTTAAAAGGTAATGAATCAATTGTACGGTTCCAGCTTCGCTGTGATCGTACAATTGATTCGCTACCCTTTAAATGTCAATGTCTCCCATTTTAAGGCTGATAATATATAATGTCAACCATATTCGTCTGAAATATTCAAAACAGTGATCTGAAAGGATGTCATATGTTCAGAAAACAATACAACAGAAGTATTATTTATTTCAAAACCTCCATTATCTTTGAATATAACACCAATTTCTTATGATTCCAAAATATTTTTGAAACTTAATTAAATTATTAACATTACTGGTAAGAGAGACACACATTTCACTCGAAATAATCAAAATTAGATCATGTATTTCCCCCATACTTCAATTCTATATGTGATATGGCGATGATTAATGGACATAATGTACAACTTAAAGATGTAAATGGTGATATACTAGAAAAATTGATTTTAACTATCTGGCATTCTTAATTAACCAAGCATGCGGTTGTTGAAGAAATGATCGAGGATACCAAATGGGGTAATCAGAATCTCCAAATCGAAGGACAGACAACACAATGACCAAAAGAAAAAGAACAAAGGGCCAAACAATGATATACAACACACTACACAGAAAACTAAAGATGAACCAACACGAACCCTACGAAAAACCAGAGTTGACCTCAGGCGCTCCGTACGGGTTAGCAGTTCCTGCTCTACATGTGACACCCACATGGCACAATTCGTCAGTTGTGATTGTACATGGTTAACAGGGTTTCGTTATCACTTTATGAACTATATATTTAAAAAATGGGGAGACATTTTGAGGAGATTGATTTTCCTCATCAGGTGATGGTTTGATCATGTTTTCATGCAGAATGTTGTGGAGTATTTTGTTTGTTTGTCTCCGTCCTGTGTCTTGTGTCCAATGTTGGCAGGTTCTCTGAATTGTCGATTCTTGATTGCCCCCTTCGGTCTTCTCTAACTATTAGTTTTGAATACATACCTGAATAATATGGAAATGTTTCAGATGTTTCTTGTGAAAATAAAATTTTAGCTCTGTTATTCAAATTTTGCACTGTAACTTTCACGCTATAACGGCCATTCCCTTGAAAAGCTGACGATAGAATGTACCCTGAATATATTCCATCATTTTCTCGTACATCTGAACCTAAAACATAAATGATAGAAAAGCAGAAATACAATGTGCTAAATATTTCATTTTGCTGTCGGTGATCTAATAACTATAATTTTTAATATTAAAAAAAAATAATCAAAAATTAGTAACTAAAGTTCTGGCCTATTTTACACATTAAAACTAGAAAGATGTTTTGTTTTCAAATTCCCAAAAGAACCCAAAGATTAATGGAATTAGATATGATTATGCAGACATAAAATAAAAATAAAAATTAATTATTTTCATTTATTAAAGCTTAATCTGTATGTTACATGTATCTTCTTCTAAAGAAATTTTGAAATGTAATACTCTTTACTGACGAATTACTCTACCAAGTAGAAGGAGCCAGAAATTACATTATCGTTTGATGATTCTATTTAAATTCAAATCCATATTTCCTGACCTGGTGGTAAAAATTAGGAAAATTGGGGAGAAAAAGATGATCACTCAGCTGGGACACCTGGTATTACACCGGATTATTTGCTGTCCCAACTGTTAGTTCTAATGTTTTATCTTTAAGTTTGTTCTGTGGAATATTGTATCTGGATCGTCATTTGCAAAAAAAAAATATTTTCTGTCTCGGAGTAAATCAAACATTTATTTTAAAAGTCCGGTGGCAAAATTACAAAAGTTAATTTAAATACATATTAAACATGCTGTCTGTGTTCACCACCTACTGAAATGCTATAGTTCAATAACGAGCAGTTTAAAATTAGAAATAAAATCTTATCAAAATAAATGTCGGCTCCCCGAGACTTTTAATTGTTAAAACCCAGTAACAAAAGGTGGATTTGTTTGATTATTTTTAGTATAAATCGACATATTTCACAAACATTAACTTGAAAATTCATTTGATGATGATATTTCTTAAGTAAAATCGTAGATATAGAAAATTACATGTGTGTATATACATGTATATATTTCCATTTTGAGAGGTGTTATGGTATGGTGTTTAACGTCACATGTAACTATATCGTCATTCTGAGAGGTGGTCGTTATATACAGTAGTATATATCATACTAATCAATTACCAATTCCATTGTCATGAAGCTGTAAAGATATGAAGTTTCCGTAACTGTCAATGTTTACGAAGACATCTGTGTTAATGACTGGTGACATTCCTTTTAAAACTGAAACATAAACGATCGTACGAGATTCTGGGCCGTAGATATGGATATCATCTGACAACCAGGCATTGGCTGTTATGACGGGCTGACCTGCAGTTCTGGCTTTAGACTGTATGTTTAGTATTGATGACACAGGACTATTTGTTGTAGTCGTTACAGATATAGTATATTGTCCAGTCTGTAATGTAAGAACAAAATAAGGATTAAGGATTACCAAGTAATCAGTGTTTCGCCACTGATATAGTTCATTAGATATATTTATATTAAAATTTACCGTTTCCAAATAATGTAATTATTATTAAAACTAAGGTTGTTCTCCCCCAGATATAGGTGACCTTAGCCGAATTTGGATATCCTGTTTATGCCCCTTGGTTTTCTAACTCCCATTGATTTCGGTTGATATGATATTCCAATTCCAGAGCTTGTGGTTCCTATCAGGATTTCCTGCTAACAAGGAAGCTACTGAAGGGTTCCTCTTAGTTAAGTTGAAGTCATAACTTGGTAAGTTTTACGGTCGCCACCATGACATAGTTGACGATATGGAATATCTTTGTCACAATGATCATGGATATGTTTCACTTGTCGCAAACACTTCCAGGACCTTTCCTCATTCATGACGTATCACCGGGTTTGTAACTAGATTAACACGACGGGTGTCACTAGTGGAGCAGGTACTGCTTACCCTTCCAAAGTACCTGAGTTCACTCCCGGTTTTTAGTGGGGTTCGTGTTACTCGATCTTTAGTTTTATATATATGTTTTGTAGATCGTTGTTTGACCTTTTTCTTTTGACCATTGTGTTGTCTGTTCTTGCGGTAAGCATCTCCAATCCTATCACATATCCGTTTGGTAGTACTAATTTTTAACTAATAACTTATCAAATCAATTTATAGGACGGGACAGGTTGTAACTACAACACCTGGGATTATCTTAAAATACTCGTCACAGATCAATCTTGCAAAACAGATGTACAAATTATACAAGGTCAAAGTAGTTGTAGTAGGGCTGATGTCTTATTTACGTTATTTGTGTTTGTTTGCGCATAGTGGTGTACAACACATATCGTGTTGTGTTTTTGTCTTGTTTTTCTTGGTCTTGTGTACCCCATGACGCCATTTTCTCTGGATTATCCATTTTTTATTGCCCTTTCGGTTCGATACTCTCTTACTTTTATCATATACAACAGCTTGGATACAAGACGCAAATAAAGCAAGATTAACAGCAGAGAAATATGGACATTACGAACTGTAACCAAAATCACGAGAAAGACCACCAGTTTTATTATGATTGACGTCATCAATACTGGTCGTTTGTATTTGTTCAGATATTTGATATTCTGAAATAGTAATTATATTTGACCTGGTAACAACCATTTGAGACAGCCAATGCAGAAACATATCAATTGTGATTAAGGGTGTCAATATAAACAGCTTCTTTGAAAGCATTTTCCATGTGCAGACAGGGTAGCTGGTAAACAAAACAAGCATTAAGGATCACAAAATCACAAAGTCCGCAGTTAAGAAACACATACCTGGGCAATACTTGGAATTTTTAAAGTGATCATTCCCAGTGTAGATTTCATTTCTGTATAGACTACTTGAGTTGGTCCTGTCACAGTTATACCAACGGATGAAGTATCGCTTGTCACTATTTGGAATAACGTGTCTCTACCTATTGATTCATCAATGTTAACAGAACGTTGGAAACTCTGACTTGATGATATCGTAAAACTCGTACTATCAATCTGCAAAATACTGGTTTATTACTATGATGAACGAAAATTAACGAATTCATTTACCTGATGGTGTTGAAGATCTTATGGACTTATTTTAAGTTTTCTTTATTCTTATAAGTTACTGGAAGGACAGCATGTCAAATTAAGCAGCAGAAATTATCACAATATCACAAAATAAAATGAAAAAATAGGGCACGAATGCCCAACTTCCAGCTAAAGTAAACATGAACATAACCCGGGAACAGTGAAAGGCATAATAGAAAACATGAACAATTTAAATAAAGGAAAAAGAGAAGAAATAATTAAAACAATTTATTGAAAATAAATATGTAAACAGAAAGTTAACAAGGGGTGGTAATTTCGTGGCATGAGTGCATGTGGTCAAAACAATTTGACTTCAAATTTATTATTATAAGCCTAAATACTGGGGATGTAGACTTTATTGAAATGCACATGTAAGTGGTCCATTACATTTAACTTACAAGGCATTAGAAATATGTACCTGAGTGTATGAATCCTTACTGTTTTCTACCACTGTAGAGGCAAATGCATCAATTAGAACTGTAGAATTATCCTCTTCTGAGTAGTAGAAACTTTTACCACCGGATGCACGAGATATATCTCCTAGTTGCATGTCGGCCTCATTTCCAAGTGCCAATGTATTGATTGTTATCCCTGAGTCAATGACAATAGAGAGAACATCAGCGATATAAGGAGATGATCCTTCCTTACCATCTGTCAGAAGATAAATCATACTGCCTTCCAATCCATCGCTACTAGACTTTAAAGCCTACATGAGAATAGAAATTAGTTTGAAATAACATTTTGTTTTCTAGCTGGGAAGAATAAAACATTCCCCTTCTTTCTTGTTGCGGCACAATTATACAACAGGGCAATAAATGTGGACATAAAGAGAGAAAAAATAAAGAACAAAATGTCTTATTTCGTAATAGGTTTATAATACCCAAGGGGCCATGTTCTCGAAAGTGTCTTAGGACTAAGACATGTCCTAAGACCATATTTGGGCAAATCTTAGTCCTAAGTCGTGTTCTCGACCATGTCCTAACTTAGGACATGTCGTAAAATTAGTCTTTACTTTAGGACATCTATGGAGGTGTTTTAAGATGGTCCTAACCCTGAAATTGTAATATAATTTGATATTTTGCACCAAAAACGAACTTAAAGTTGTAGATCATGATTGACATGCACCTTTATACTGTTTTAAAATCTAAATAACTTAATTTACAATGATTTTTCCATTATAATTTAAACGGCGCACGAGATATCTTTTGTTCATCTTTAATCAGTAATTCATTTAAAGTTTGAAATCAGCGCAGTCGAAAGTAACCACACAAAAAATAACGGTAATGACTGTATTTCATCATAAAAAGGTTCTACACATTAGTTCTATATCGTATATGAACCTCTAAACTACGTATTGTATAAGATAATTGCAAATTAAAGAAAACAAGAAACAGGCTCATGGGATGCAGCGTAAAAAATAAATAAAATTGGAACAAAATCTTCAGTTACCTCTTATATTTTATTATGAGTATTTTTATCAAAGATTTGCTCAATATTTATATTGGAAATAATTGTTGGACACAATATTTCTATTATTCTACTTATTGCGTTGACACTTAGGACATAGTTAAGACATCCTAAGTTAGGATAGTCTTAAGACAGCTTCGAGATCACTCCTAGGACATGTCCTAAGATGGTCCTTAGACCATCCTAAAAATCGTCCTAACACATATCTTAGGACAAATCTTAGGATACTTTCGAGAACACGGCCCCATGGTGATAAACAAGCCATGATTGTGCCTACAGTGGTCTTAGATGGATGTTTGAGGTCATAAACATAAAAGCATTTAATATATAAATAGTGACTTTCAAATTTGGTTTATTTGGTTCCACCTCTTTCACAACTTTTCCAAATTTTCAGAAATGGGAGGTTTAGTAACTAAGTAGGTGTGATACCATTTATTCAGACATCCACAAAAGTCATATTTAACACAAATTAATCAATTAAGACACTCTAAATTGAGTTCTAGTAAAGTTGAGATTAAATACGGTCCCCATAAAGGTTAGATACGGTCGCCATAATAACTTGGTTAACTGATACGGAATTATGGTTGCCATAATAACTTGGTTAACTGATACATAATTACGGTCGCCATAATAACTTGGTTAACTGATACGGAATTACGGTCGCCATAATAACTTGGTTAACTGATACATAATTACGATCGCCATAATAACTTGGTTAACTGATACGGAATTACGGTCGCCATAAATCTTGGTTAACTGATACAGAATTACGGTCGCCATAGTAACTTGGTTAACTGATACAGAATGTCTGAGTCACAGATAATCACATATATGTTCCATTTGTTATTGTTATTATCTTGCTTGACTTATCACCAGATTTTGAACATGCATGACGCGATGGATGCCAACAGTGGAGCAGAAACTGCTTGCCATTCACCTTAGATTTTTAATTTTCTGCGTCGTGATTTGTGAATCCTTGTTTGTCATTTCGTCTTATTTACTTTGGTCATTGTATTGTCGGTTCTTAGATTTGTGGCTACTGCTAATCCCTTTGGTATTCTCAAGCTCTTCTTGCTAGATAGATTGATCATGAACTTTATCTTACCGCAATACAAGACAATATACCATCACCAATTGATGTACCACCTCCAGCAGAAGATGAAAGAGTGGATACTAGTTTCTCTCGGTCAGCCTGGCTAGAAATAGTTAACATTGGGTGCACAATATTCGCCTTTTCTCTGAATGTGACAATTCCTACTGACGTACCATTTTCTACGTTATTTAGAATAAAGTTTGACATTGCTACATACATTTTTGAGATCCGATCATTGGCCTGTAAATACATATTTGGGGAGGGTTAGGTAGTCCGACGAGCCATTAGTCCGACGGCCCATTAGTCCGACAAACCATTAGTCCGACGGCCCATTAATCCGACAACCCATTAGTCCGACAGCCCATTAGTCCGACATGACAGTTCGTCACGGTGGGGGACTAAATTCTACATTGTATTACAATTTTTACTATTAAATTTAGTTTCCTTTTCTGGTTTAGTTTCTTTCCTTGTAATAGTAGTCCCCGTCTTTATGGAAGTCTTCGGGATGTCAGTTAGTTGGGAAATAGAAAAATCGTACGCTCGGGTGGTACATACATGTGTACATGCATGCTTAATTACCTTTTGTGTCAGTTAGGAATGGGGACTACTATTACAAGGAACAAAACGAAACGAAACCTTTTGGGTCAGTTAGGAATGGGGACTACTATTACAAGGAACAAAACGAAACGAAACGAAACGGTTTGTTTCTCGTCAATTTAAAGACTTTACGGTTCCGTTTAGTTTATTGAATTAGCAAGTAAACAATCCATGTTTTTGGTTTAAAGTAGCGGATCCAGAGGGGTTCTGCGGTCAATCCGTCGAATTTCAATTTCTGATCTCAATGCAAATGTGAAAATGCTTGCATTTACCGATGGGACGTACGTCTATATAATGTTGCTACCATTAGGCTTCATTTTTGCTGAATTTATCGCTAAGCGTATACATGTATAATGTTCCCTCTCCCAGAGGATGTGTCGGGGTTAGAATAGACACCATACCTGCGCTTATCGTAGAAGGCGACTATCAGGGTCATCCGTTGGAATCCCGGGGAATAAAAATTTGACCAACTTGTCCTTTGGAAGAGAAGGAAAACAGAGGTCCCGTGTTGAGAGAAATGCCACGCTCTTTGCACGTTAAAGATCCCCCGGCAGAGTTCGTTAAGAGGAGGCCATTGGGCCTCTGCCTCGGCTAAATTTTCCGACCCTACCCAACATAGCAGTCAAAAGTCGTTGCCCATGTTGACCCATCCCAGGGTCCTCTTTCTGATTTTTTGTTAGTAAACTTGTTTTCGTCCTGAATATGGCTGAAATACTCTTTAATGCTCGCTGGACGTTAAGCAATCAATCAATAAATCATGCTATCATATGATTAAATTTGAAGAATTTAGCGGATGTCATACATGATATCCCTTTTTTAAATCATATTATTATTCAGTTAGGGTCCCCGTAACACGTTTTAATTTACGTTACCCAGAAGCGGGTCATGAATTTCATTAAAGAGTGGTATCCGTTGGTTTGTCGACCGGTTTGTTCACTTGGAATCTGCTCTGCTGATCCAAGTTACAATCATTTCTCAACAGATTGGAACCAAATTTGTGTGGTTTATTCCCTTGCATATGGCGAAGCTCCTATCTCAAATGTGAGCATTTTTGGGGTCATGTGTAGGAGATAATCATAAAATTTTACACATGCACATTGGATTTGTAATTTGACATGGATCGAACTTGGGATTTCTTGGCAAAAATGTCCACTCTGATTAGCTACGGGTGCGTCCTGTCGAAAAGAAGTCCGTTAGAAAGCCCATTTCGACCCCCTCCTCTGCCGAATACTGACGAAGCTCGATACCATTTCAACACCCGAGGGATCGATCTTGAACACATTTCGCCAGCTTTCTTCCAGCAATCGCGTCAAACGAGTTTGATCCCTCGTCAACCGAGCTCGACCCCTCAAGACAATGGGTTTAAAATGGCAGGTTTCTCAAAAGGACAGGTTTTGTCGAGATTAACATTTGATAGCGTCTGAATCTGAAAATATATTAAACCACTAATAACTGTTTGAAATAGCCCCATCTTATATATATGTAATATGAGAGCTCTAATTTGACCAGTTTCGCATATTTTTAGTTGAAAAGGGGAGAAAATTAAAATAATGATAACATCCATGGTGTCGTTTTGAGCAAAAAGGAGAGGTGTTGACCCCAAGTACCTGTGTCTTGAACAAATGAGCTAATGGCAGTTAGGTTAATATATATATCCGTGTCAAAACGATATCGATGTTCGTGTCGTCATGTTACACTACGGGTGTTGTTAACAAGGCAGGACTTGCTTACTCTTCCGGAGCACCTGAAGTCACTCCCGGTTTTTAGTGGAGTTCGCGTTGTCTGTTCTTTTTAGTTTTATGTGTAACGGATTTGTCATATGTGTCCCTTGATTTACGATTTCCTGTTTAACGGATTGGTTGCGTTTGTCTCATAGCCAAACCGGTTAATCAACTTGCA
>MJUT01056337.1:248355-261546 GCA_002080005.1 Gigantidas platifrons
TCCTTTTCAACAGTGGTTTACCTGATAATTTTCCTTTTATTGATGAAAAGTAATAATTCCAGTTTTTCTAGAATTAATTTTAATATTTTGTCCATGTTTTATGCCCAATGTGATAATATAGGATCCATGTATAAATTAGCGGTCAAGGTATTTGATGACGTAAACAGTGCATGCGCAGGCGGCCATTTGCATCCACATGGAATCTATTTTTATTCTGCAACCGTGAGTATTTTGGATTGTAGGGATGAGTAATAAGGCAAAGTGTGACACTTTTTAGAAAGATCTTAAAGATTTGTAGAGATATATTGGAAATATGGTGTCACTAGATTCTCCGATGATCATACCATGTGTTTTTCTATTTTAAGAGTACCAACACACGTGACCCCCTGTTGATGTTATGACAGAATGTGGGGTGCAGTAGGGTTTTTATCCGATTTTAACGATATTTCACAATGCAATTCGATAAAAATTAATACGAAGGATTGGTACGACGTTCTTTAATGATGGTGAAAAAATCAGACGAAAATTCGCGAGCGATCGTGCTAAATGAGACAGTTGGCGAGAATTGCTTCTTGGCGAGAACTACTCCCCGACCAGTACATGAAACAATTAATTTATTTATAAAATGGACAATCGTTAGACCTTCTTGTTTCGCCCCTAAAGCTGTCGTCACACGATTTCGTTGATCAAAAGGAGTATTTAAAGATGATTTTTTAAAAACAATATTGATTCAGTTGCCAACCCATTTAAATACATTTTTGTACACATGAGACAGAAAAAAAAACATTCAAAGTCTTGTTGTTTGTGTGATGCAAAAATACCGTCTGCTATGATCTAGCTTTACAAGACACAATGACGAAAGGAGCGAAAAAAATATATAGAAGAAAACTGCTTTAAATCAGTGAAAGTGTTAAAACGTAATTGCAATCTTAACAGCATATTTATGATTTTCTCTTTAATTCTAAATCTACCTATCAAGTGCCCTTCCGTGCAAAAAAAAAATGCATTTTTCTGCGATACGCCTAGTTTGCAGCTATAAGCCTACACATCGACAACATGTCGCCATTTATGGAGTACTGCAAATGGTTTAAGTTAACTTATATTTTATAGCCAGTAAACGAGTAGAACATGGACAAAAATTATAAGAGCGATTACCAGCCTTTTCATTTTGGTTTACCAAAAAAGAACATATTTTGGACAAAACATGACTTCAAAGTTTGAAATATATTAGCAGGGTCTCCCAAATGCCCCTGAAATCTGGTATGTGCCACCATAATTACTGATATTCCTAATAATACTGAAGTTAATAAAAATTGTAAGTGTGGGCTACCAAACCTACTGTAACGTTAAATCTAGCTGCAGAACCGTAGCTCTTTATCATGGTCCTTTGTTTTGTCCACAAAAATAAAAAAAATATCCAAAGACATATAGAAGCTACGGACCCTCAGCTACGTTAAATCTAGCTGCAGAACCGTGGCTCTTTAGGTCCTTTTTGTTTTTTTTTCGGGGTCCGCCCTATCAGAAAATTTCACAAGGATCTAAAGAGCTATGGTTCCGCAGCTACATTTAATCCTGCTCTTAAATATACGTAGGATGCATTGACAGGTTGAGGTTCGGACATGAAAGACCCAATGACTCAGACTGTTGTCTAATATGTACATGTCTTTCTGTGAGAAATTTTGAAAAGCAATCAATAAATCATACACACACCGTACAACCGCATTGTATCTTCTTCTTCTTCCAGTGTAGAACAGGAGTCGTCGCCGATTGTTTTAAGTTCTGTGGGACTAGGCATGCAGGGAACACACAGCTGATGACCCCAAGACTATGTACAACTAAAAACTTCACTATGACACAGTTACAACTATCTACACTGGTTGGCGTGACTAACCTGTTGGAAGTTAGCCCTGAACTCCTTTATGGAGCTGGCCCCAACTGTGGTGTCTGGTAGGTGGTTCCATTCTCATCACAGCGCTGTTCTTTGGAAGGAGTTTCTGAGAGTGTCATAATTGGACCTCTCCTGGAAGAACCTATGTTGACCTCTGGTTCTGCTGTCACCGACCTGGTGAGGTATAAGTCTCGGTCGATGTCCACAAGTTGATGCTGGATCTTATACATCATAACGAGTCTGCTTATCCTCCTCCGTTGTTCTAAAGTCTGTCACTCAAGTGATGTGTTAACATGCTTGTCACACATCCTGGTGTTCTACTGGTGTAATCATGTATGACGAAGCGGGCAGCTCTTCTTTATACATTTTCTAATGTTTGTATCAGGGTTTGGGTGGTGGGATCACAAACCATTGCTTTGTATTCCATGGTTGGTCGTAGGATCTTGAGGTAGCTGGTTTCTCTTACTTGTTTCATTTTGATCAACTGCCGATTGGTCCGATCAAAATGTTTTGTTTACAACAAGAGAAGTGGATCAGCGGAGATAAGACATCATGTTCGATATTTTATGCCTTTTCTGTCGGAGTTGTGAATTGATTTGTGCGTGAAAAGGATGATGTTTCTTTATGAAAACTATTATTTGTTTTCTTACATCATTGACTTTTCGGTGGACCCACATTTTTACAAATAATCATGTCAAAATTTAATGTTTTGAACTTTCATCATTTATTTTACAAAACATGTACATAAACACATACGAGATCTATGTGTAAATTACGTATTTCAGCCCATAAATTAAATACATGTATAGAAGTTGGGCGTTATAACAAGACTACTAGAAATGAACGTTTCTGCAAAAAAATGTAATACCGGTGAGATAGAAGATGAAATGCATTTTTTATATGCAATCATTTTGAAACTGATAGGAAAAATATATTAGATTTAGTGGCGGGCGTATCCAGAAATCATGGGTAGTTTGCTCATTTGCATATCCAAGATGGCGGTTTCTTCAAGCCAGAAATTTTCACAAAGATTTATTTAAGAAATATTTTGTTCGGGGGTGCGGGCATTTTTCTGAGGTGAAATATTTGACATTACACCGGTAAGAACAAGCACAGCAAATTTAGCTAGATGTACAAATTATGCGCGGTTCCCACACTATTTTAAAAACAAGGCATATTTCAGTGAATTCTAATATGAATATCACTGCAGAATTCAAATCTTAGTCGACTTCTGACCATTTTTTTAATTGTTTACCATGGATGCACACTATTTTCTGAACCAAATACGGAAACTTCCGGTGTAGATCTATCTCTTTTTTCACACATTATTTGAATAAAATTTGTTTTCAAGGTTCCCAGGAAGATTGAAATGGTCAGATTTTGGGAATATGTCAGCTGCTGTAAGAGGCACCTGAAGGGTAGCGTGTGTTTTCATTAAAACTCGAATGGTTATCTGCTGAAAAATAGTCAATCATTGTCGACACCGGTTTAAATATAGAAAATATATCAGAGGCGTAGCTGCATATGTACGTTGTCACGCCATGGCATATTTTTCAGTGTTATACATCGCATACATGATATTTAATTACAACATTATTTCATTCAGGTGTTCATTTTTTCCTGGTTGCGGTCCGACTTCCGTACTTGAAATCGTCAAAGTGAAATACAACCGAATTGATATCAAAATGTGATTTGTTTCAACCTCTTTTATAATAAACATTGAAATGTTTTCAAACTTCTATATAACATACATGATCTTTAATACGTCGGTTCCGGGATACTGGTATTCAGATAATACCGTCATGTGACTTCCATCACCACGTGACTAAAATCTAGGCATCTGTAGTTCAAAATGGCCTGTGGTCTTTCAACTTTGTCGGAAATGGGATAAATGTTACATATTTTTCCAGATTGAATTTCTTCCTGTTGTCAGATGTACACCCCGGAACCACGCACCAATATTTGCTGGATGACTTTTTAGATCGTTTTCCTCGATCCATTTCTACCTGCAGTGACTACTGCTAAAAATGCCTAGATTTTTTATGAAGTCACGTGATCGGTGGTACGAATTCTTCCTCCAAGTCAGGAGAACGTCTTATCACGGAATCGTCGTATTACAACACTATTTCATTCAGGTGTTCATTTGTTCCTGTTCTAGTTAAAGGTCTTTATCAAACAGCATCATGCAGTTTACATGTAATGCAGTTACTACGTATTTAAATCACATAAAGCTATTTCTATTTTCATACGTTGGGGAGAGGGGGTGGGATGATTTATCAAGTACATCAATCTGTCCTGTTTTCATTTTGGGCGGAAGTCGCTATTGTACATTCGAAATTAATTGCGAATTTATCAAGTACGATGCACATGCTACCTTTCTATTATATTATGGGTTTTTTCTCGATCGACAGTTCAAAGGAGATGTGGCTATATTGGTATTTCTTAAGACAATGGCAAGTTATAATCCAACTAGTTTAACCCCGTCACTTTTTACTGAAGTACCTGTACTAAGTCAGGAAAGTGAGCGGTCATGTACATACGCGTGTTAGGGATATCGAATTTGCCTATTTCTACTATTTTCCTATTGAATTTTTTGAACTTTTCCGACGATGTGATATTTTTTTTTTCATTTTATTATAGGTTGTGAAAAAAAATTTATGATGATGCATCTGCAACAGGGCCTCCAAGAGAAATTTTGCAAGGCGGAACAATACTGCTTTGGGGTCTGATAATAGGATGAAACTTCTCTCAAAGCTGTGGATTTGAGTTGAAAATACAAAAATATAATGAAAAGATCAAAATAAAACGTCAATGACTAAGGCTATGGTGCCCTTCAGAGATTCACGGGCCCTTTCGTGGCTTTCCAGGCCCCGTACCGATGTACCGACGGAACCCTCCTCTCATATGCCCTGCTTTTTACCATCATAGATTCTGTAAATCCAGTTCTCTATCCTTCTATGGATACAATATTATGTGTTTTGTTAAGCATGCCAGTACCAAGCGCTATTGTTGAGATGGCATTTAGTGTACTGAGACGTTTGAAAACTTGTGTTAGTTCGACTATGAAGAATGACAGGCTATCATCTTCCCTGGGATTGATGCATATTCACCGAGATTTTGAAGTGGACTTGTACAAAGCAATGGAGGTGTTCGTATCTGCTATGACAAGAAGGGCAGATTTTTGACAATTTTAAGATATTCTTGTCTATCAAAGTCATTAAAATTGTGTTTGATTCTGTTATATGAAACCCTGAAATGGCCCCAGATCGCACCATTTTGTATCTCGTCGAAAGTAATTATGGCGTGCACAGCTACGTCCNTAGTCTCAGTGTCCTCTTTAATAGACGGGTCGGGGTTGAAAGTTTCCACGATATTCTCAAAGATCACGTTGTACTTCATAGATCTAGTTTTGCCATCTAAAATTGTTTCGTTTAGTTCATATGTGCGCATTTCTAAATCTCTACGTGAGCATTCAAGTTCTGAAATTCTGTTATGAAAGTGCCTCATATCATTTTCGACATCACCTATTTTTTTATTTTGATTATGTTTCGTTTGTTTTAATTGTGCTATATCTTGATCAACAATGTCAAATTTCCTTTCGATCGCCGAGAGCCTTTCACAAACATTATCCAGTAAATCTAATTTTTGCAGCTTTGTTTGTATATCTTGAAGTATCATGGGTAGGTTATGTGTATTGGGAGGATATATCTGGTTCATCGGATCGTTTGTTGACATATTTGGTTGACCATAACCTTGACCTTGGAATGTTGAAGGTGTGTTCGATTGTAACACATTATTGTGTATTGGCGTTGAAGTATAAACATTTTGCATGGCAGGTTGCAATGAGTGAAAAGGTTGCACTGTACATGGAGACGATATAATAGGAATATTTGGCGGTGGTCCGTATAACGTCTGATTAGCATTATGAATTGCGCTATAAGTCAAGTTGTTTTGGGGGGTTGACGGTGCACTCGACATGCTTGATTCATTCAATCGCTTACGCTTTGATTTTTTTACCCATAACAGCGTTTTCGGGGAAACAACTTGATGTAACTCAAACTTCATAACAGAGTCATAGTTAGTAAGCATTGTTCTCCTTCATACAAACTTTGTAAGAATATAAACTTCAAGAATTTGATCCCAACTATTTACACCTGTGTGTCACTATCCGCCATGTTTTTCATGTTATCAATATGGCATGTACTCAAAATGCCACAGTATGTATTTTAAATGGACATATTTTTGTAATCGTCATTTTGAGAAAGTCGCGATCAAAATATATATTGATTGATTGTAATCGTCATTCATTGTACAATAATCGTCACAATGTCCGCCACAACGAACTATTTCTGCCACGTTTCATTTATGAAAATGTCGACATCATGTTTACTGAAATATTATCCATTACTTAGTATTTTGAAAGTGGTTTTCTCGAAAAGTCAGAAACTTAAAAAATAAAAATGGCGCGATCAACAGGAGTTCGCAATCCACCGAAGCTACTTTTAACCAAACAAACTTTTGATGTATTTATTCTCATTTCTGTTAAATGAAATTTTAGTTCTCATATATGCCAAGGTTGGCCATGCACTGCACGAGGACGCACAAGTTGTTTTTATCGATCAGCATCCAGGTAACAATTACGTTCTATTTATAGAACAGACAGACACTGTCTGCAATTAAGAAAAATAACTTAATACTACAGTATTTTTATTTTTATTCCAATTGTTGCATTTTGATTATGAGGTCTGAGAAATAATTATTTATTTTACAACTTGCTTCAGTTTTTGACGTATGTTCTATACATTTGTATATTCATTACCTACACAGAGAAGTTGGACAAATTGTCAGATACACATTTTTGCTGCTGAAGACTACGCAAATACGAGTTATTACAACTGTTGTGGTACTAGACCAAAGCACATTTCAAAAAGGGCGGGGAGGGGGTTATTACAATTTGTTCGTTCAAATATTTTATTGAATCAATTGCACATATATAGTACAGAAGTTCAAAGGGATTAGACATCAGGCACAGCCTATGTAAGTGTTCTCCCACAATAAGAATGGACATCAGAATATATAGTAGTAATATTGAATATACAAAAGTGTTTATATTAATGAGGAATCAGAATATTTCTGGTAAAATAGTAATGAATACACTGTGAGGTTGTCCAGCTAGACATTATATATACAAATGGATTTAACAATCTTTATCAATTGAAATTAAGAATATTTCAACTAAAATGAAATTTAAGTATATGAGTCAATGTTAATTAAATATTTTATATTTCCCAAAGATGTATAATGAATAAGATAATTTAGAAATCAAATCTCTTAGTTTCATGAATAAAATTGTGTACAGCATCTACGATTTCTATATTATCATAAACCGATAATTCAGAAGAGCCCATAAGTAAGGTGTCAATATTTAGTATATCAGTGAATCTTCCTAAAGTAGAAAACAAAGCAAATCTTTGTTGTATAAAATACGGACATACATAGAAATAATGAAAGTTATCTTCAGTGTCATCCCCACACCCACACTGCGCACTGTCTGACAGGTGTGACAAAAACAAGTGATGTTTCAGATTACTTGCCAAATTTCGCAACTGACAATGTAATATATTACAATTTGTGTGGTATTAAACCAGATCAAAATAGTGCCAATGTTATATTTTATCAGTTGGTTGCTAATTTGCAGAGTATGTTCACATCCTAGGAGGTTTCCATAGCTTTTCAATCTCCAGTACTAACCAATAAATAAGGCAAAGTAACTGATTTTAAAACTAAGCTCATTACATTCATGTTTATTCTTAATTAGAAAAAAAAATGTTCCGCAAAAGTGACCAATGGTCTCAAAATCCTGGCTACATCCCTGAATAATGATGAAAGTCAACAGGAAAGAGAACATTCAACATCAGGAGACTCCGATATCGATGAAAGTTCCCAAGCTCAGGACAGACTGATAAACACCGACTGGTGAGGTTTTGTTTATTTGTTGACAATAATCGAAAAGAAAACACGCGATTGAACGAAAAACTGAAATAATATAAGTCAACAGGTTGTTCTGACGATGATATCGTACCCCGTACCCCCCCCCCCCCCANATTTACGAAAGTTTTATAGATGAAAGATGACTGTCCTACGTAGTGCCTCATATGTCCCCCTTTTTAGGATTCTACTTCTACATCTAGTAGACCAAGAAATATTTATCAAGTGATTTATTTTATTTTAATCATTTTTTAATACTGCTCTCATTTCCCTTATAGTGGAAAAGATTAATTTATTTGTTATAATTTATTTAAAATGTCTCAAATTGAGTCAACTTAGCTGTAATTATAAATTATCTCATATTTTAGCCTTGGGCAGTAATCAAACAAGTGACATGCATTCTTTTGAAGTTTCATTGGGATATGAAAGCGTTGATCGCAGCACATTTTCAACATGTACTTCGGTCAACGCTTTCATACCCCATTGAAACTTCAAAAGAATGCATTAAATTCTTAATTGAAGTAAAAAAAAGTTTCCCCAAACAACCTATCAAGGTAATAGCTCTGAAGTTGTCGGGATCCTTCATATCACCTTTATTCTATAATGTGAAACAGATAATTAGGGTAATCATAGTCGGCAATTGTCAACACATTCTTTGATACATGTTTTTTTTCTACCCCCTAATTAAAGTTTCTTAGGCCATACTTTTTGTTTATCTTTATTAATTCTTAGGCCATACTGTTAATAGCCAATGGTTCCTTGAACAAGTTGAAAATGTAAATATCAAACATTATATAAAACATTCGTCGCCTTGACAATGGTATGGTTAATATTTTAATTCTGCAAATTTCTTAACAAATTTTATTTGAAGAAGGTTGTCAATGTTTAAATACGATAAATATATTACAAATAGCCTGATCATTACAAAATATATCAATAAAACATATCTACATAAATATAAATGTCTACTTTTGACAGCCAGGTTTCAAAAAGGGAGATAATTAAAACGCAAATCGAACCCACCCGTTTATCTTTTCTTGATCGGCAATCATCGGACCAAAATTTTTTTCACGAGGTATAATGATCGGCAATCATCGGAACAAAACAACCGAAAGTTAATCAGTCTCCACAACAATGGCGAGGACGAAAAACATGCACACGAATTTGCAGATTTCTAGCTGTTGGGAACATATTTCGACTTGAAACATGCATGAATAACTTAGTAAAGGTACCACCGTATTCCAAATGAATTTTCAGGGAAAAATTTTCTTCACCTAAAACTGGTGTAATATTACTTTAAAATTTTAACTGTCGATTTTGACCCCAAAAAAAATTATATGCTTTGGAAATTGGTAAATAGCTTTAAAATGATGAAATAAAGGTAAATATTTCACATTAAACAGCTTATCGAACCACTTTCCGCCTTTTGAGAACGAAAATTACCATCGATTACTTATTTGCTTGCAAGCAAATAATTTGACCTCACTTTTTCCGTATGCAATTGAGCTTACTCAAGATTTTATTGGTACACTCAGACACAAACATGTGCTACATGAGGTCATACATCAACATACATACAAATTCAAATAACAGAATGAGTAAGTAGACAGGCAAAATAGCATAATACGAACATTGAAATTAAAATAACTTATTCAGTTTGTTCACAAAAACAGCTATATTACTTAACAGTTTTATATTGCACAGTGACAACATGCCACCCATTTTGTTGATATTAGGAGTTAGATGATAATACCTTGGTATATATTTTTGTCTTAATTCAAAAACAGCGTCATATTTGCAGAGGAAGAGGTAGTGATATTCATCACCAACTCCGTCTCTACACAAATGGCAAATTCTGTCCTCTCTAGAAATGTTCTGCCGCCTTCCCGTTTCTATCGGCGTCTTACAATTAGATGTCCTTAATTTTGATATCTGCTTTCTTCCAAACTCAGATAATCTAGATAAATAGTTTTCATAGCAAAATTCTGTTTTGAAAGTAGCATAGAATTGACCTCTAGAGGAGTTTTCAATATAGGAAAACCATGCTTGAATAAATTGATCTCGAAGACGCTCAAATAATAAGGGCTTCAGGTTACAAAATTTAACATTAATTTGGTTTGTAAATATATATCCGAGACCTGTTCTGTCAAAGACAGATCTTATATGAGAAATCCATCTAAAATCATAACCATCATTCGTTTGTAGCTTAAACATTAAGTTATAAAGAATACCACTAAGCTTGCTCTCATTCTGTATAAGCTTACACCAAAAGGAAATCATTCTCAGCTGCACTCTTATATTCATAGGGTGGCGGCCTAACTCTCCATAGACCATAAAGTTTGGAGTAGACAATCTTAGATTCAGAATTCGTTTGCAGAATTGCAGGTGTACTCGTTCTAAAATATCAAGATTCTCATAACCCCAAACCTCAGATCCATAAAGTAGTATAGGCTCAACTAAAGAGTCAAACAGCTTCAGCTGAACATCGATTGGTATATTTTGGTTTCGTATTTTCTTGTAAATAGCAAACAATGACTTTTGTGACTGTTCTACTAATTTCTTTCTCGCATCGAAAAAATTTCCGTTATATTTAAAAACTATACCAAGGTATGTGAGAGAATCAACAATTTCTAACTCTGTGCCATTTAGTTTGACAATAAAATTTTGCCTACCCTTTCTTTTACTAAAATCAATTACTTTAGTTTTTGATGAATTTACTGATAATTTCCATAAATTACAATATTCTTGAAAAGTATCTAAGGCTTTTTGCATACCCTCTAAAGATTAAGAAAAAATAACGGTGTTATCAGCATATAGTAAAACAAAAATTTGAATAAAAGTATGAAGTGTGTTTTGTATCTTTTCTGTGATAGTACCAAGAGGTAAAGCGTTTAGTTCTTCAAAATAATCTTCTAAATCGTTTAGGAAAATAGAAAACAAAAATGGGGATCAGTTTTCCCCTTGGCGCACCCATTACATACAAGCAAAAAAGTCAGACTTTTCATTATTATACATAATACAAGACTTAATACTGTCATACATATTGTAAATTATTCAGAAACACTTTCCTTTGATACCATAATTTTATAACTTTTTCCAAAGACCTTTTCGCCAGACAGTATCGAATGCCTTTCTGAAATCTATAAATGTACAATATAATTTTTTACCGAAAGAAAAATACAACGATATCAAGGCATGCATAATGAATATATTATCAGTAGTTGAGTATCCCTTCCTGAAGCCAGATTGACATTGTGAGATGATATCAAACTCGCTTGACAGGAAGGTTAGTCTACCATTGATAATAGAAGTGAACAGCTTTCCTAAGCAACTGATCAGTGTAATTGCTCTGTAATTATCTGGATCATTCGCATCGCCTTTGTTTTTGTATATCGGTCTAATAATTCCATTTAACCAAGTTTCCGGTACGATACCAGAGTTAAATACAGGGTTAAATAATTTGCAGTAAATATTTACCAGCTGTGGTGACGAATATTTAAAATATTCATTTACAAAGTCGTCTATACCAGCAGCCTTACCGTTTTTCAAGTTCTTAATAGCATTCAGCACTTCGTCTTCGGTAATATCACCATTTAAAATATCGTCATATATCTGATTATCACAAATGTTATCAAGGAAAGTGTCCGCTTCATTATCATTTTCATTCAAATTTTTAAAATATTCATACAAACTATCAATAGGAATATTTACATTTTCTTTTTTACAACCGTTCATATTATTCAATATTTTCCACATTTTCTTAGTATCATTTTTTGAGGCCTCACGAAGTTTGGCAGCGTTATTTTCTTGAAATTTTTTAAAACTACTATTCATTTGCCTTCTAAACGCTTTTGTCTTTAAATTTAGCTCTTCCTTCGTTCTATCAGATTTATCAAATCTATATCTATCTCTAACTTTATGGAACTCATCTCTCTTTTCTTTACAAGTATTATCAAACCAAGGATTTTTATTATGATCAGTTGATCTTTGTTTATTTGACATGTAACCGAAAGTAGATTTGGCCGTGTTAACAAAAATCTTTTGAAGGTCCGAAACAATATCGCCGATGCAGTCATGTGTAACATCATTATAACTCAAAATTACATCAAGTTTTTCATCTAATTTTTGAACCCAGCCATTTTCATCAGAAAATAAATCATTAACAAATTGTTGACTTTTAGACTGATTCCATTTTACATATTTTCTATCGTGATCGACCTGGGCATGATTTTCACGAGTTTCAACTTTTGCCGCTATTGTAAAGTGTATTCTATTGTGAACATCCGAGAACATAGGATTAAAATCGCACACAGTAAATTCATTGACATATTGAAATAACAAGGGATACATAATTAAGTAATCTACAGTACTAATATCTTTACAAGTAGTGTGACCAATATACTTATCATTATGTAGTCTACTATTTGCAATAAAAAGTGAACACCGTCTACATAAATCTAACAATTTCATACCATAAGGATTTGTTCTACCTTCATCCTCATTATTTCTCACGAGTGGAATATTTAGCTGCTCTAAAATTTGGTAAGTATACATATTTTCATTCATTTCATCATCAGTAATATCAAGTATATCATGCAGTAAATTTTCATCTGGTATTATATAATCTAACAACTTAGAAGTTCTTGCATTAAAGTCGCCGACCAAAGCAACAAATTTGGATTTTTGTGAAAAATATATAACATCATTTTCTATTTCAGTAAAACAACTCTCAGATGCATATCGTGTATTTTCAGGTGGTATGTAAACACGGGTAGTCTAATCACCGAAATGGACCAAAATGAACCGAAATGGACCAAAATGAACTGAAATGGAGTAATAATGGACCGAAATGGAGACATAATGAACCAAAATGGACCGAAATGGAGATGTTATGAACCAAACTTCATCAAAATAAAGCAGTTATGGTTAGAAAAGGACCCATAAACGCCCGAAATTGACAAATAACAGGTCCTATTTGCTCTCAGTTTTTGTCACATTTTATATTCGAAAACAATGAAACTTCAATTGAGAAACTAAGCAAAATATTAAACCCGGTACTGAGGGAACAAGTGAAGTTGCTGGGCTCCTTTTTAACAGAATTGATAAGCACTGAGGACAGGAGGCGGTTAATTTCGTTTGTTTTATAGGTATTGTGTATTTCATTACTGTTTATTTTATTTGTAGCCATTGACCCTCCATCGGGCGTTTTTCAGTGCTAATAAAAATTAGAATTTTTTGAAACATTAATTTATGGCTGAAAATATTTTAAGCTAGAGTGCGAGTGAGAAGATCGCGACAAACAATAAAAAAAGAAA
>MJUT01056337.1:279669-291218 GCA_002080005.1 Gigantidas platifrons
AAAACGACAAACAAAAGGTATTATTTATTTAGCCAGTGTTCTAAATAATATTCGGTGTAATTAAACAGATATATCATGTTTGGGAGGGGTATTTGGGAAAAATACCAGTCTTGAGACTAAATTTCCCTCGCCTTTCGGCTCGGGAAATTTTTCGTCTCTCGACTGGTATTTTTCGCAAATACCCCTCCTAAACATGATATATCCACAGGCACTAGACGTTTTGTCAATATGAATATAACATAAGCAATGGGCAGAAAATAGAGTCCAATATATATAATATATATACAAGGCTTCCAATGCCAAATTCGGTTAAAATGTAAACAAACCGGTTTATTTTTTGCACGCCTTTTTAGTGTAAATCTCGTGGTATGCTTCGATTCCATACTGACCCAAATATACTTCCGCCTTACTTTTTTCGGGAATTAATCCATCATCAGAGCGTCACAGAGAACTTTTTGTTGAATGCTGAAGTGTAACGACTTCCATGGTGGTCAATAGCCATTGCAACTGTCCCGGGCTGAATAATTCAAAGGGGAGATAATTAAGGCGCGCGCCGATATTTTACCGGCTGCAAATTTTAATTACCTCCCTTTGATGACGTTCTAAATCGAATATTAAAAAAATGGAATGCCATTTTGTACAAAACAAACACACATATTTTTGCATTGAGGAAAACAACAACACAACTTACCGTTAATAATATTTTTATCAGTATTTTATTTGAATTTCGCCGTATGAAAATTATTCAGCTCGGACAGTTGCAATGGCTATTGACCACCATGGAAGTCGTTAAATTTCAGCATTCAACAAAAAGTTCTCTGAGACGCTCTGATGATGGATTAATTCCCGACAAAAGTAAGGCGGAAGCATATTTAGGTAGTATAGAATCGAAGGATACCACTAGATTTACACGAAAAAGGCCTGAAAAAAATAAACCGCTTTGTTTACATTTTGACCGAATTTGGCATTGGAAGCCTTGTATATATTATATCACAGGAATCGGAAATTTTATCAATATGATGAGAAATACGTCATATGGGTAGTGAAGTTTCACGAACATAGTGAGTGAAACGAACAGGAATGCAACGCCGTTTTGGAGAAATCGGCTCTGGCTCTTTAAACCTCCGAAAAATTAATAAAAATTGTCAACACTCTAACCAAATAACATTTTTCTGCAATTATATGTCATTGTTCACTTCTCTAATCCTGTCATTACCCAATTTTATCATCTCAGTTGACAGTTCCACTTTACCGAGAAGCCATTGCGTGACGTCAAATTCTCTCCCTTTATTGTTACGAAAATTTACCATTGAAAATAGTTAACGGTAATTATAGGTGTCGTTGACCCCCTCAGTTGATGAAAATAAATAAATACGCCACAAAACTGGAACATTTAAATTTTTTGATGTCTTAAACAGTATATACTTTTTGGTTTTATCGAGTTTGTTCCGTAGTCAATATGACGTCACACAATGGCTTCTCGGTAAAGTGGAACTGTCAACTGAGACGATAAAATTGGGTAATGACAGGATTAGAGAAGTGAACAATGACATATAATTGCAGGAAAATGTTATTTGGTGTTGACAATTTTTATTAATTTTTCGGAGGTTTAAAGAGCCAGAGCCGATTTCTCCAAAACGGCGTTGCATTCCTGTTCGTTTCACTACCCATATGACGTATTTCTCATCATATTCATAAAATTTCCGATTCCTGTGATTATATATATTGGACACTATTTTCTGCCCATTGCTTATGTTATATTCACATTGACAAAACGTCTAGTGCCTGTGATATATCTGTATAAAATAATATAACAAATGCGTAAAAATGACAAAGAGTAAAATTATGAAAATATACACCACAAAACGAGATCATATTACCTTACACACACACACACACACACACACACACACAAAAGTAATTAAAAAAAATAACCTGTAAAACCTGTGGCTTCATTGAATGTTAATTCAAACTTTTTAAAATATAGTGTCAAACACCGTTTGCATCCAAAAATGATTTGCGAATATGAATAATTCGTCTTTTCTCCAAATTTAAAACGAATTTAATTTACACAGGAATCGTACTTACCGAGGTTAAAGTGCAGTAATCGTGCAAGTATTAAATTTCCAATACAAACCGATAGATAGCAAAAATGAGAGAACGATGTTATGTAGGTATGACTGGTTTTTTTATGTGGCCCGGGAGAGGGGGGGGGAGAGGGCGCTGAATTGCATTTTAAATGTTTATGTAACAACACTACCGTTTTAGTTTTAAAACAATAGTTTATTCCAGAATACTATGTAATATATCCACTTGTTAGTAAAATGTATGTTTTTTTCCTTTCAAATACTACAATATAAATGTACATGTACTTACGACTTTGACCACTTTATTATATATTTTTTACAAACAATATCAGTAGAGTGTAAGTCAGTCTCGGCGCACAATTTGCATGGGCTCAGGTGTTCATCTAGCTTGAATACCTCGATCTCAGTCGGTAACTATTACATACACTCCAACTGTAGATTCTTAAAAATAATCAACGAGACCCGCCAGGGTCGAGTTGATTATTTTTAAGAATCTACAAGTTGGAGTGTATTCGGTCCGTGTAACACTTAATTCAAAATTTCAAAACAATTTCAAATTTTAATATTTTCAATTTTTACTCAAAATTTCAAAATATCAAAATTAAAAAAAAAAGTTTTCAGATTTTAATATTCTCATTTTTTAACCAAAACTTCAAAATATCAAAATTTAAATTGTTCGAAATTTGAAAATTTCATCAAAAAGTGAAAAAAAACTAAAATTTTTTTTTAATTGTTTTAAATTTAGAATTTTAGATATTTAATCAAACTTTGAAAATATTAAGCTTAACGTACATTTGTCATTTTTTCGATTTTTGAATATTTGACTTTTTGAATATTTGAATAAAAATTTAAAAGGAAGTTAAAATCTTTATCACTTTTGCGCTTACAAGATAAAAATTTTTGTCCTATTTAGCAATACTTAATGGTTCATTTTTTGTCGAACGGAAGGCACAAGACATAGGTATTACTTTCCGGTGGCGGCGTAAATTGAAACACCTTTTCTCACGGCCACTTATCTCCTAGCCAAATATGTTGCTACGTAAAATTCGTCAGAGCGGCCTCCCGTTGTTCATTTTAGATTTACGGGGTAAGATTGATTGATACAGAGAATGTAAAAAAATAATTTAAGAATCTTGCGATGTGTTTCCGTTCTGCAAACATTTCTGTGCATAGATGTATTGTTATCCCCTCGCCAACGAAGTTGCGAAGGGATATTGTAACGCTACTGTCCGTCCGTCGTTCCGTCCGTCCGTCATTCCGTCCTTAACATTTTCTTGTGAACACTCTAGAATGAATATCTTTCATCTAATAATGGGCTTTCATCTGATAAACATTGGTCAAAATCGGTGCAGCCATTGCTGAGAAATGGGCCAATAACATGGCCGCAATTTCAAAGAGGAAAGACCAATAAGATATATTTTTAACTAATAGGGCTTTTCCAAGATACATGAACCATGCACGGCGTACCAGCACATAAAAGGGGGAAGCACAAAAATCGGGAAAAATGTATGGAAGCAAAATAAAACATCACTGAGAGCAAATAGAAAGGCCACGGAACTTGGCGAAAAATACTCTCACTGTTGGTAAAAAGGACATGTACAAGATATATTTTTAACTAATAGGGCTTTTCCAAGATACATGAACCATGCACGGCGTACCAGCACATAAAAGGGGGGAAGCACAAAAATCGGGAAAAATGTATGGAAGCAAAATAAAACATCACTGAGAGCAAATAGAAAGGCCACGGAACTTGGCGAAAAATACTCTCACTGTTGGTAAAAAGGACATGTACAAGATATATTTTTAACTAATAGGCCTTTTCCAAGATACATGAACCATGCACGGCGTACCAGCACATAAAAGGGGGGGGCACAAAAATCGCGAAAAATGTATGGAAGCAAAATAAAACATCATTGAGAGCAAATAGAAAAGCCACGGAACTTGGCGAAAAATACTCTCACTGTTGGTAGAAAGGACATGTACGCTTTGGTCTGAACCCCCCCCCCCCCGATTCATAGCGTCGAAGTGTTTGTGAAAAATATAGCGTTTACATAAAACGTGCCTATAACCTACAGATAGATCAGTTTGTGCTGAGTTCCGTGGCCGATCTTACGGATGCTTTATTTTGTCTCCAGACATCTTTTTGCGTAGGGACAATGATATAAACCATTAAGTATTGCTAAACAGGACAAAAATTATTATCATGTTAGTGCAAAAGTGATAAAGATTTTAGCTTCATTTTAAATTTTTATTCAAATATTCAAAAATCGAACAAATTAAAAATGTACGTTAAGTTAAATGAAAATATTAAATATGAAAACTTTTTTAAAATTTTGATATTTTGAAATTTTGAGTAAAAACTGAAAATATTAAAATTTGAAAATTTTTTGAAATGTTGAATTGTTAAGTGTTACACGGACCGTATTCTCTTACATAATACATTTCCATCTGCAACAGTGTTTTCATTTTATATTTTTACCTTTTTAATGTTCAGAAAGCTAAATAAACCACAATTAACAAAAATTAAACAGCAAAATTTTATCAGCATTCGTGCTTTCGATTCTCGTTTATATTTAGATATTTCAAGGTCTTTCAAGTGAAAAGAATCGTTTATATTTAGATATTTCTAGGTCTTTCAAGTGTCCCAAATGTTCACCTGTGGTCTGTCTGATTTGTTAAGTTGCGGTCGGTTCGTTGGTTGTTTTTGCGTTGCGAGAATACATTCCCTATCCAGAGTTGTCGTTCCTGCTACGCTACATCGTTTTTAACTTTTTAATTTTGACCTCCGCAAAATAGTTCTCCAAGAAATGGGGGGGGGGGTAAAATCATTTTTAAGAGAGAATTGATTTGAAATGAGTGATTTATTTTCATCTTTGTTGATATTTACAATAATTAAAACAATTTTAAGTACATTTTTTTTACTGTTTCTAAGTTTTACAAGAATCTTGTAAAATGAGCGTTGACAGAGATGTTGTGTAGCGTAGCAGGAATGACAACTCTGGATAGAGAATGGCGAGAATACTCATGAGTTCTGAACATAAATTATGCCAGATCTGAAATACTTGTATCGTGTCTTGGATATATTGATTAATTGCTTTTTTTAAGCAAATTGTTGATATTTATTTTAAAAAAGCTTACTATCAAGAGTTATACTAATTATATTCTGATGAAATTCTCCCAACATGTACACACTAGTTTGAAAACATACAAATAAATAACGAAATATATGCACTTTTCAAATTCCTTCCGCTAAAAAAATAGTAATGCAGTTGTTTAAGGATCCGCCATCTTGAAAACGTGAAATCCTACATGTCATATGTACAGCAATATACAAAAATAATTAAAATGCCTACCTTGAAAACTTATTTTAGTTAAATTCTATCTAATTTGAAGCGTATACGAAGCCAAATAACGTCTGATATTTACATTTTAAACTGAAAGCGACGTCACGTTGTTCAACAATATTTCCCGGAATTTAAATTTTTGTGCTTTTTAGACCCAGGGATATGCAAGAATAATTTAATTTGATGTGAATACTGCAATNCGATTGGCTGATCCGCCTGGAGCAACATTGGTTATATTCGATAACCTGGGTTGGTATTGTGACGTCACCAACGTGTTCATCCGCGTACGACAAATTCAAATAGTCACATGAAATAATCGCAATTAAAATCGAGGAATCATTAAATTTTGTTGTAAAAATTAAATTATAAGGAATATTTTAAATTGTTGAACAGGTTATACTTGCATAACCTGGTTTGGGTCAGTTTACGCTTTTCATAAACCGCTTCGCGGTTTATTAAGCGTAAACTGACCCAACCCAGGTTATATCGTATAACCTGTTCAACAATTTCAAATATTCCTTAAATAATTTAATTTGATTTGAATATTTCAATCTGATTGGCTAATCCACCTGGAGAAAAGTTTGGTTATACTCGATAACCTGGGTTGGTATTGTGACGTCGCCAGCGTGCCCATCCGCCAATGACAAATTCAAATAGTCACATGAAATAATCGTAATTAAAATCAAGGAATCATTAAATTTTGTTGTGAAAATTAAATTATAAGAAATATTTGAAATTGTTAACAGGTTATACTTGAATAACCTGGTTTGGGTCAGTTTACGCTTTTCATAAACCGCTTCGCGGTTTATTAAGCGTAAACTGACCCAAACCAGGTTATATCGTATAACCTGTTCAACAACTTCAAATATTCCTTAAATAATTTAATTTGATGTGAATACTGCAATCCGATTGGCTGATCCGCCTGGAGCAACATTGGTTATACTCGATAACCTGGGTTGGTATTGTGACGTCACCAACGTGTTCATCCGCTAACGACAAGTTTAAATAGTCACATGAAATAATCACAATTAAAATCGAGGAATCATTAAATTTTGTTTTAAAAATTAAATTATAAGGAATAATTGTTGAACAGGTTATACTTGCATAACCTGGTTTGAGTCAGTTTACGCTTTTCATACACCGCTTCGCGGTTTATTAAGCGTAAATTAACCCAACCCAGGTTATATCGTATAACCTGTTCAACAATTTCAAATATTCCTTAAATACATTTTAATGCTCAGTATTGCATTATAATGGACAGTAAACTCGACTTGCGACCACCAGTTCTCCAATTGATGACATGAAATTTTCAGTTATCTCCTAAATATGTCGTCAGCGTCAAATTCATAGTTGGAAATATCTGGGTCAGCCATATTGTTTACAAACAAGTGCATTCGGTGTAGGAATATAGCATTCCTTCAGACCTGTCAACTGCAGATTTGACGGCTCTCGATAGCCAATGAAAATACTCGTTACATTATAATGCATTAGAATAAACTGTAGATTCTTAAAAATAATCCACTGTTCGAACAATAGTGTGACGTCAGAGAAATGTATTGTATTTGAAAAGTAATCGTTTTTATCGACTACGTTTTTTTGTTTTTTGTTGTTTTTTTTTTTGCAGTCAAATTTAAATGGGGTACATCGTCGTCGGTGTAGTTTTGCGTTTATATACACAATGTTTTTTTCTTTAAAAAAAAATGAGTTCTATTTGAACAGTTTTTCTGAAGTTTTAACTCAATGGTCTCTGGTACAAAATAAAGTTCTGATTGTTGTTTTGTTTTGTTTGTTGTTTTGTTTTGTTTTGTTTTGTTTTTGAGGCCCCAGAGTTTCCACCCAAGTTAGTCAACTTGCTGTGGTCGTATGAAGCTGCAAACCGTGCCGTCGGTAGCTCTTACATCAAAAACTCGTGATATTGCAAGTAAGGTAAAAACATTTTTTTTTCTTATTTCATGAAACTCAGCAAATTCAAAAGTTTAAGTTATCTTAGGGATAGAGCTACAAAACATGTTATTTTACAATTTTAACAGTTTGTCAGTGACTTGCGACAGGTCGGTAGTTTTCTCCGGTTTCCTCTACCAATAAAACCGACCGCCACGATATAAACTGAAATATTGTTGAAGGTGGTGTTAAACACCATCAAACAAACAAACAGACATAATTTATCTCTTGAACACCTGAAAATTATTTGGGACTTTAAATGAATAGCAAGTGTATATTGAAACGTTCAATAATGGACTGAATGATTCAGAAATGTTTTAAAAAAAAAGAAGAAAAAAAAAGATACCAGTGCGGATTAAATTTAACTGGCAATGGACGTCTGGACTGCAAAACCACATTTATTTAAAGAGGCATTATCTGCCAAATCGTAAATTTTTGTTACCCATAAAAACTATCAGATATGATTGATGCCTTAATAAAACGTGTTTCTGTAACTTATAAATGTTATGAAATGTGCGGGCATCGGGGAAAAAACCTGTAACTGCTCGTGTTTTGAGATCGATCAAGAAATGGACGTCATCTTATTAATTATCGACATTGTTTACGGAGTTTGTCGAATCGTCACTAAATCAGTACAACAATGCACTTATTTCTTATTTTTTGTGAATTTGCTTTTAGTCGGTGTTAATTACGGACAAACAACCATGCAAGTTGGCAGTTAATAAGCGACAAAATACAAATTATATGACTTCTGATATCCCCTTTGGTATCTTCAAACTTTTTTTCTTAAAGTGCTAATTCACTAAAGCAACAGTCCGCGGGTATACATGTAGCTCCACCCAGACACACTATCCTGATTCCGAGCCAACATGCTTTGGTATTACTCCTTAATGCTGCAACAAATACTAATTTATAATCTTTGGTTTGACCCGACCGGTGGTCGAACCCATACGATCTACCGCACTCGAGAGAACCGTGCTATCCATTACACAACCTATGCAGTTCACCGCTGAAGAAATTAAATACCGAAATGAACAACAGATGCATTTAATTCTGTGTTTATTCCGAGAGAGTAAAGAGCTACATTGCATGTGATATCGTGAAATGTTAGTAGATCTGACTTGCTGATTTTATTTGTCTTGTCTCATGTGATAACATATTGAAATTTAAATCGTTAAACAAAATAAGTTTGAATTGATAATATCAATGAAACAGGTGTTCATATTTTTGTAAATTAATATAAATTGTGTAGAATTTTATACTGCACGCAATGTAACGCGGTCAAAGCAGGGATTTGATGTTATACAAAATCGATTAAGAAAATTCGAAAATTACTAGATACGATAACGTAACCCTCATTCCGCTTGTGCTCCATTTAGGGTTACGAATCGATCTCATTCAACGTATGGGAGCAAATTAAAATTTTCGTTCCGTGAATATTTCAACTTTCTTTTTGCATATCTGGTCATATCTTATTATTCCCAACAATTTTTAAGTAATGGTGATACGAAATAAGTATTACAATCCCTGTTTCTATCTTCAAGACCGGTTTCGTATTTGAAAATTGTTACTTGTCCGCCATAACACCTTACGTAGACTCTCGCGATGGGCGGAGCCTATCCATATATGCCAAATATGGAAAACTGTTCTACATCTACGTGGTTACTGGAAAGTCACATGTTTGCATACAATCCAGGAGTAAAAACGCAACTCCGGCACTCATGGAAGCCTCCAAAACAGATTAAAATCAATAAAACTATTTACAACATGGACATCTGGTATTTACATCAAGTAGTCCTCCAAGGCTGTCTTGAAGGACTCCACTGTGGACTGGTCTTTGATGTCCGGTGGCAAGTCGTTCCACTCTGATGTAGTCCGTGGAATGTAGCTGTACGTGTAGGTGTTCGTTCTAGTAGACAGCCTTGTGAATCGTTTCTGCTGGTAGCTCCGTGTTTCTCTTACTGATGTTAGCTGGTAATCAGGGAGGTCAACTGCGACTTGGTTGTTTACAGCCTTGTAGAAGATGGCTAGTCTACTCAGTTGCTCGTCGTTGTACTTTTTCCAGTTCGTCTATTTTCTGTCTTATAGTGAGGATCCCATACTGATGAGGCATACTCTATTTGTGGTCGTATTAGGGTGGTATAAGCTGATTTCTTGGTATCCTCTGAGCATTTACCCAAGTTCCTCCTCACAAACCCAAGTGTTCTGTTAGCCTTGTTTGTTGCCATCTGGATATGTTCTTTCCATCGCAGATTCTGGCTAATCTCGATACCTAAATATGGATGATGTTCTACATTTGTGAGGGTACTGCCAAACATGGTGTAGTTGAAGGCTTTAGGGTGTCTTCTATTGGTGATCTTCAGTATGTGACATTTGTCAGTGTTAAATTTCATCTGCCAGTTATTCGTCCACTTCATCATTCTATCAAGGTCTTTCTGTAAGATGGTATTGTCCTGAGCAGTTATAGTTTCTCTGAACACTAGGCAGTCATCAGCGAACAGTTTGATGTGTGTACCTTCTGATAGGTTGTTACCAATGTCGTTGATGTAGATAAGGAACATGAGTGGACCTAAGACCGTTCCTTGTGGTACCCCTGATGTTACTGGGACTGGAGTGGATTCCTCCCCATCTACAATGACCGTCTGTGTCCGTGATGTTAACCATTTTTCTATCCAGTTCAAGGTGTTTCCATTTATCCCGTAAAATTTCAGTTTCATCGATAGCCTTTGGTGGGGCACCGTGTCGAATGCCTTGCTGAAATCTAAGATGGTCATATCAACTTCAGCATTTTGGTCTAATGATCTTGCCAAGCTCTCGATGGTGTTGATGAGCTGACTCTCACAGGAGTGCCCTTTTCGGAATCCATGTTGAAAATTTACTAGTATATTGTTGGTCTCTAAGTGTTCCATAATTTGATGGAAAATAATATGTTCAAGCAGTTTACAGGCTACAGTGGTGAGAGAAACCGGTCTGTAATTTGCTGGTTTTGTCTTGTTCCCTTTCTTGAAGATACCAGAGATGTTTGCAGTAAGCCAGTCTTCTGGTAGTTCTCCAGTATTAAGCGACTGCTGAAATATGGAGCACAAGGCTGGTGCGATGCTGTCTGAACAGTCTTTAAGTATCTTTAGTGGTATTTTATCAGGGCCACATGCTTTGTTGGGGTTTATGTTGCTTAAAAGTTTGGCTACTCCTTTTGTTGATACTGATATTTCTGGCATATCACATGTAGTTTTTGTAGGAAGGGTTGGAAATTCATCAGTATTCTCATCAGTGAAAACGCTCTTGTATTGTTCACTTAGAAGCTCTGCTTTTCCTTTCCCCTCTGTTACAAGTCCCTTGGTGGAACGTAGGGCTGATATACCAACTTGATCTTTCTTTTTACTCTTGATATAACTCCAGAATCTCTTGGGTTTCTCTTTTAATACATCAACATTAAGAATGTCATTTATGTATTTCTCATGTGCATCATCTAGTGCCCTCCTGATGTTATTCCTCACTTTTCTATATTTAGCCCAGTCTTGATCTAATCGTGTCTTCCTTGCTTTGTTGTATAATTTAGAACGTTTTTTCATCATCTTTTTAATACTTCTTGCGAGCCACGGGATGTTATATTTCTCCTTCAAGGTCTTTCTGGGAATGTGTTTATTGGCTGTTTCTATAATTTGTTCTTTTAGTGAGCTCCACTGTTACTACGTTTTACTATAAAAATTGATCCAAATAAGGATATCTCAAAAAACGAGGCAAGTGCGCGTGAACTAGCAACTTGTAAACAAAATGTCGGACAGAAAGAAGATTTTATATGCATTCAAATTTTCAGATGGATATAAGTCTACCATGGATTGCTGCAGCGATTATTTAACACCTCAAGGTTTACCTAAATATATGTATCTTTCACCCCCGTTAATTTTTCCAACCACTTACAACGGAATTAGGACAAAAAAAACGCCCGGTGTGAATCACTCCGGGCGCTGCTCCCATACGTTGAATGGGATCGATTCGTAACCCTAAATGGAGCACAAGCGGAATGAGGGTTACGTTATCGTATCCATTCTCTATCCAGAGTTGTCGTTCCTGCTACGCTACACAACATCTCTGTCAACGCTCATTACACAAGATTTTTGTAAAATTTATAAACAGTAAACAAAAATCTACTTAAAATTGTTTTAATTATTGTAAA
>MJUT01056337.1:293832-308091 GCA_002080005.1 Gigantidas platifrons
TACAAACACCTCTGTGTATTGCTCTATACAAACACCTCTGTGAATTGCTCTACACAAACACCTCTGTGTATTGCTCTATACAAACACCTGTGTGTATTTCTCTATACAAACACCTCTGTGAATTGCTCTACACAAACACCTCTGTGTATTGCTCTATACAAACACCTCTGTGTATTGCTCTATACAAACACCTCTGTGTATTGCTCTTTACAAACACCTATGTGTATTGCTCAACACACACACCTGTGTGTTTTGCTCTATACCAACACCTGCGAGTATTCCTTTACACAAACGACCGCAGCAGTAGTGTGATGGTAAGCATGCCTGACTGAGGTGTGGTCGGGTCAAACCAAAGACTATCAAATTGGTATTTGCTGCCTCCTTACTATTCACGCAGCATTAACATGATAATGTGTCTATAGTGGAGCAGTGAGCATGCACTGTAACCTCCCCACTATTCACGCAGATTAACATGATAATGTGTCTGAGTGGAGCAGTGAGCATGCACTGTAACCTCCCCACTATTCACGCAGCATTAATATGATAATGTGTTTATAGTGGAGCAGTGAGCTTTCACTGTAAAAAGCCAACTAAGCATGTTGGTCTAGTACAAAACAGATAGCATCTCATTGAAATGTTACTTGTTCTCAACAATATTGGCATTAAATAGTTGAAAAATTGCTTACTTGGTGTCAAATAACAAATACTCAATCTACACAAACGCTCATGTGTACTGCTCTATACAAATACATGTACATGTGTATTCTGTTCTTTCATCTATTAGTATATGTGTACATTTTGTTTCCAATAGAAGAAATAATTGTATATTCAATTAACTTAATAAAATGCTGCTTTATTATACAACTAAACATGTCAAAGCCATGACAATTTGCTACATACATCAAACATTTAAAACTTCTTTTTTTTTACTTTTAACTATATTATCACACATAAATAATGTACACAGTATCTTAAACTTTGACAAAACAAGAATTTACTGTAAGTATGTAATCTCATTAACCACAATTTAAAATATTATCTCTAAACTTCCTCTTAGATAATTTGTTGTTTTAATATCGTATATTATGATCCCTTAATATTTTTTTTTAAATAAACAATAAAATATACCAATCTACCATAAAACAAACAATCTAATGAAATACTGACATTTTATACATCATAATTTTTTCTGACAACAAAATAAGTCTGAAATTTTTTGTCAAGATTTTTGGGGTATTATTAAAAAAAAAATTTGTTTTAATCAAATAGGTTTGGTTTTAATTTTATGGTGTTTAATGCCACTTTCAACAATAATCTAATAATTGATCATCTTCTTGTATCATTGATTGATGTGTACTACATTGCAATATATTGAACAACAAAATATTGGGACAAAATCCGGATCTTTCTCAACATATAAATAAATCCCAACATATTTCCATTAAAACCTTTCCAATGTATCACTTCATGTAAGTAAGTTTATGCTTATAAAGTCAACTGAGATCATCTATATCACTTTGGCACTGTGAAGCAAGTACTGAAGTCCAACAAGTTTGTTTTCCATTTTGTACCCCTTCAGCTGCTAATACTGCATAATACTGTGATGTCCACAGTTCTAGATCCTTGTCATATATCAGGTTTGTTCCCCATTTTGTACCCCCTCATCTTCCAACACGGCTGCATACTGTGATGTCCACTGTTCTGGGTCCTTGTCATATAACTGTAACAGAAAGACAGAAGCACTTCATACAATTCATATTTATAAAGAAAAATCATGTAATCAATTTATCTTTAAAAAAATGTAGTAGTCAATACATGTTTAAAAATAGAAATTGTAAAAACCCATCATCTATAAATAGAACAAAAGAATGATCGGTGAACAATATTTCAGTTATATCTTGGTGAGAACAAGTTATATTCAATGAGATGATGACATCTGCTTTGTACTAGACATACTCACTTAACTGAATCTTTATAGTCTGTGGGAAGGCATGTGATTCCATTCTGACACATTGTCTTGATTCTGAGCTCTTACTCCTTAAACCTGTATGCTTAGTGGAGAAGCAACAAATACCAATAGTGTTTGGTTTGACCAGCACAGGAACGTTTTTTGGTTTTGTATTTTTCCATTTTATTTCTCAGGTTTTTTTTGTGAGTTCAAATGTTTCTATAAAATTTACTAAATAATATCAACAATGATGATCCAAATATTATTATCAACAAGGAGTGTTTTTTTGTCCATTTTTTATGTACAAAATCCTTTGAAAGTTTTACTTTGTTTACATGGTTTGATACTCCAGCCTTAAAGGCATATTGTCTACCAAAACCGTAATTTTTTCATACCCAAAATTATTGTCATAAATGATTTGCTTAAGCTATCATTAAACAGTTATGCTGCAAAAGATACGATTTGTGTTCTTTTTTTTGGACAAAAAAGCCCAAAAATTATCATCATCGGAATTATTGTGATGGATAAAAAGAATTCAATTTAACCAGAGTATATTCATATGACCTTCTATGTAAACCCGTCTTGAGCATGCACACTGTTTAGAAACAATACACAACATGTGGAAGAGAATGTGTCAACACATGGAAGAAAGCAGACTTTGACGGATTCAGAGATAAAGAGGAATAGAAGTGCAGTATCTTCCAAATGGAACAAATGCAGAATATATGTAGGGGATCAGGTGGACCGTTGGAACGAACTGAAGGAAGTGCTATGCGTCCAAACTCACGCTGAAGTGGCAAAAATTTTGCTTGATAGGTAAGCCGAGCATGTTGCTTTCTTTTCTCAATCGTTTTTCATATTTTATGAATTTATGATGATGCCTATGATCATTTTCGGTAGATATTATTCAATATATGTAATTTTGCACCTGGCAACAGCAAATTATTGTCCATGAGTAGCATAAAACGGCTGTATTTGCAAGGTAAACAAACCTCCATGCTGCAGCATCCGGGCTACTGGCATAAAAATAGATAAAAATAGATTTGGCCTTGCTCAGGTCAGTGCATAATTAATTAGCTTCCAGTAACGATGGTCAGTTTTTTTAAATCGAAAAAACAACGTTTCGTAGCATATTCGCCAATAATTTGGTGTTTAATCTTCATTTTTATGATGGTCAAGTACGGAAAACGACATTAATTTTGAGTATGAAAAAATTACGGTTTTGGTAGACAATATGCCTTTAATTAGACCAAATAGGTACAATAAAATAAAAGGCAAATTTGATTTACTACATACGTAATAATTCTAAATTCCTATAACAAAATCGTAAAAAAAAAAAAAAATTGATACATGTAACACACAAATACATGACTGCTCTCTTTCCTGGCTTGGTACATACAGGCATTTACATAAAAAGTTACATATATTTATGTACATTCCTCAATGCTATGTAAAATTGCCCATCACAATAAATGTTCAATTAAACTGCCTATTCTTACCACAAAGACTTAAGTTAGCTAGTTAAACAGTTCAATGTTTTTATTATTCTTACCTGACTGACAAAATTCAAGCAGCTCCTTTTAGAAATTTCAACCTTAGCCCTTTGTCCCCATCTAAAATCGTACATTGGTGGATCAGAATTAGGTTGTCTTGTGTATTCTAAATATCCCTGTCGTACAAATTCTTGTGTCAAAAGTTTCTTTGTGTCTCCAAATACTTCATGAGGAAAACTGAAAACCAAAATAATTCTTAAAAAATAGATTGTAAAATGCCTTTGGACATGGCCAAATTGACTAATTGTAATTCCTCCCAGGGGTGCACTCTTATAAAACCCCTCTCACCAGACCAGATTTCAGATGCACTGAGATAACAAGGACCTGGATATCCAACATAATATTCATTGTCTTTTTTGTGTTCAATGAGTTCAGTTGAGATAAGAGGTGATTGTTCGCTTTGATGATATTGGTGGAAATGGTACCCATCACTGTTTAAATTTCTTTTCATAATGTGATTTACCTATGTTTCAAATGTATAGAAATTATGGTAATTGTTCACCAAATATACAATGTGGATGCATAATAATATACATACTCTTGTTCAATTCCAAGCTTCTTCAATGTGTCCCACAAATGACCTAAAAATAGACAAAAAAGTAATATCATGTGTGTTCACAAGAGTTGTACCACGATCTACATTATATCATCTGCTTGCAAAGAGAATTCCTAATAAAAAATGAAAGCACCAAAGGTGATGTTAAACGATCAAACTGCTCAGTTGCATGTAGATTTTTTTAGCATGCTATGCACAATCGCAAAATATCAGTATACTTCTAGAAAAAGATGTCAAACTTTGAAATAGTAAATTGAGAGCAAACTCCAGAGACATCAATATGTTATTTACATAAAACAGCTTTTTATCCAATGTTCCAGAATATGTTACATTTTCTTGTATATACATTGTATATAATAGTGAAAATTTTGTCAGCATGGCCAAGAGTGAAAGACCTTGGCAAGTCTGCTATTAACAGGAAACCTACATTTGTACCTCGTCTGAATTATCGTTTACAACTCCTTTACAAAACTCATTCCCACAAAATAAAACATAATGTAGATGTTCCTTTACCAAAGAATCTAATGGGATTAACTTCTTTAACCACAAGCAAACCATTGCTTGTAGTTTTAAAAGTTACAAGCATAATTCAGTGTTATCTGATATTTAAGAAGCATTGGGCGGGGGGATAACTACTAATATAATTATTGAATAGTGCCAAAAATGGAAAGAACAGTTGGTGTAGGAGCTACTACTATAACATGCAACAACCCAGTTTTACATTCTATTACATTATTATTTTATTTCCCATCAACTGTTTACCAGACACTACATCTGTTTTGAAGGGGCAAGCAAATCAATGTGACAGTCAAAGTTAAATATGGTGCATTCAGAACCATTTGTGGGTTTAATTTTATACCTTGGAAAAGGGAAATATTTTTCTATATGGGGTCTTTTTCGCAGAAGGGGAATGTGACTCTTGAAAAAATTTACAACACTTATTAATAGATTTGACGATGAACTTTTATCCAATGATATATATATATAGCCTTCCGAAGACAACATCCGTGTCCTTTCCATTTTCATCTTTTTTGTTTCGAAGCCAACATCAACATTCAATTCCCGGAATTCCCTCATCCATTTACGGACACCTACTGGAGTATATTATACAGGTTTGTTTTTTTTCATTATTTGTGTCCAAGTTTGTTTGCCGGTTGCTACTTTCATTTCATGTTTATTTTTAGGTGGAACATACTTTAAAAGCATGTATTGTTGACATAAATACGTCAGCAGTGAGTCAAGGTTAACAGGTCAAAACCTCTTTGGGATTTTCTAGACTTTTCATTAGATAATACGTCAAACATTAGAACACGTGTTTGTCTAAAGCACTGGTTCCCAGTCCTGAACAAAACTACGATGGTCGAGAACTAACGACACTGACAAACCAGTTGAATTGTAACCCCCAGGCAGCGTAGGATATAAATAGACTGTTTTAAAATTTATTCTAAAATTAAAAACAGAAAACACACATTTCGGAACAGGACAAAAGTAGAAAGGTACAATTTTTGTACACTTGCTGAAATATCCACACACATTTTTTGTTGTTCAAATGTCAATTTTCAGATGCAATACGAAAATCAAAGTCTCTTACATAGTAAAAATATCAATTTCTAGATATTGAAATATCCATCCGCAAAATCCGTGTTGCAACAAACAAATACTGATAGATGAGCAAACGTGCATATAAGTACCCGATTTTAAGGGGGATTTATAATATATCAATGTTGCATGCATGCACTTTCTGATATTTAAGTTACTCGTCCTCTTACAATTGACTCTATATATGGACTATATTTTTGTCAGGGCGGAAGGTTGCGACACATGTTGTGTAAAGCAGTGTCTTCCGGTTTGTATTTCTCATGCATGAGCGCTAGCATTAAACGATATCTCACTCCATTCGATCGTTTAAAAATCTTGTTCATGTCTAATGTCTGTGGAATCTTGTCCCTAAATCAAAACTACGACCATATATATTATATGTGGTCACTTTTCAATTGTAATAATATCTTAATCGACCATTTACACATTTCCGACCTTTAAAGGGTGCAAAAGGGTCTCCTTTCATGCACAGTTCAAAAAAAAATAATATATATTTTTTCCTATAATCTTTTCAAAATTTTAATGTTTTGCAAATTTTCAATTTGCTAAAAAATATCTTGTAATTGATTGATACCGTCGTTGCCCTTAAAACATTTGATCTTAGGTGACAATCGTTTCCTCACTAACATGTATGGATGAAAACTTGCATATAAACAGTAGACTACTGGTTCAACTTTCATAACTTACTGTCTTGTATTACTTCTCCATTCATAAAGACTAAGCTCAAGGCTACCAGTAAAAGACCGGTCTTGGAATTGTCATCATCTGGCCTGTAATTACAAAGCAGTTGTTATGGAAACAAACACAAATTTGACTTCTATCACAATTCTCTTTTGAAAAAAATAGTGCAAACTTGGCAATGTTCTAATTATTTTAACCATGAAAATGGTTATAGCCTGCTAATAATAAACTGTTCAATATATATCCCAGCAGCTACATCCTCATACATCCACTATACTCATATAATAAAAACATCGGATTTAGCATGAAGTGCACCAAACTTGGTTCTCAAAACTGGTCAAATGAAAATTTCCTCTTCATTTTGACTTCAGAACATTTGTGCAAAATACCAAACTACAGTGCTTTGCTTGATTGCGACAGGTCAGTGGTTTTCTCCACCAACAAAACTGACCACCACGATATAGCTGAAATATCGTTGAAAGTGGCATTAAACACCATCACACAAACAAACATCTATGACAAAATACCAAACTTCAACATATTGATCTGTAAATTGCAAAAATTAAGCACACAAAAACTAATCCATGCTGGTATTTTTTTTTTTTTTTTAGCAAAAACAGCCACATATAAATATACAAACCACTGCATCGGTGTGATAACATGGGAATGTCCTGCTTCTTCTAAATCATCTATATCTGTATCTATTCTGTTTACTAATATATATGATCCCTTAAACTTGTCTTCTAGTGCAATTAGTTCAATACCAAAGACCTGAAAAATAATGTTCATTACTGATATGTCACTGAGCAGTTCTGAAAAAAAAAAATTGGCATAAAGAGACTCAAATGTAAACTGATATATCAATTGGTAATTCTTAGAACATTAAATGTATTCAATTGTTTGATGTAAAATCATATAATCAAGTTATAATAGTAATAAAACATGTCTGAACACATAAAAAATGTCTGGTAAATTCCTGCAAATAGTCAGATTAAAACAACTTATATTACTAAGAGAGCATGTCAAAACTAGGTGAAAGTCGTGTGATAGGTGAAGGTCATGTGATCACTGATATTGACTGAGATTTGTGTGAACTAAATACAAATATGGTTGACCGATAATGTACAGTTATTGAAAAACAGACAAGTCTATCAGTACATACACTTACATTTAATAATTTTTCGCCTGCTTTTTTAATCATGTATGGAAAAGTTTTACTGTCTTTAAGGACTTGCTTGTTGATGTCTGAAATTGTAACAAAGCATACATTTATTTTTCATCAATTCAATATACAAATATTTATCCAATATTGCATAAAAAAAAATCCAATGACAAAAGAATCCATGAGCTTTGCAAGACATTTGTTTCTATATAAAATTGACCCAAAAAAATATATATTGTATAATATTACTGTGTCATAATGATGTTTTGTATATTTGGTTTGTACCACAACTGATCCATATCTAGTAGTTTCTATAGCATCATAACATCACACAAATTTTATTATTAAATAGATTATGAAAGATATGATCTAACAAGTTGATATATAGCATTCATCTTCAAAAACCTCCAGGTAATAGCCATGACTACTAGGATTTCTCTTTCAATTGAATTACAAGTGATGGGTGGAGCATGATCAACATTGGGTAGATAATTTATTCAGAATTTGTACTAAATTTGTCAATTGCAATAAAATTCTGGGTTCAAATTACACCCAAGAAAGTGATCTCTTAATGTATTATATCCTTGTGTAAAACATGCAAATTACAGAGTTTCTTGTTGGATAAAATCAAAATTTGACTAGTCTCAATCAAAGTCATGATTCCCATAAGTGTATTCTTTGTTATTTTTTGTACAAAATCAATGGTGAGTCAAAAACAAATATGAAGAGTCCAGGACTCGTCTAGACGATTTGTAAGTATCATTTAAAATTAACTTGTTCTCGCCATGCATATGATATAGCTGAAAAATTGCTGAATTGGCGTTAAACAACAATCACCCAACTCAACAAAATTATTTAAAATAAAATCTACAAAATACCCGGTTTTTTTATTGGTAATTTTTTCTGGTCCATAATCAACAGGTATTGTACAAGATCATTAAGACGTTTTTCTTGTTCAGCAGGATCCATACTATGTACTGCTTTTTTTGCCTGGGTCATGGACTGAGTACTAGGCATCTGTGATCCTGATGGCATCTCATCGTCAACGTGCTAAAATAAATAATAAATCGTTACAATTGATTGATTGTTGCTTGCTCAACATCCAGCTGCAAATATTTCATGCATACACAATCAGCAATGACTTTTGACTGCCACAGGAAATGCATATATTTTATACTTTTGTTTCTGGCATTTACTTGTTTCAAAAAGGAACATGTTTTTTCATTGTCAATACTTAACATGATATATTTAATTGTAGGTAATGATGTTGATACTGTAACGCCACCCTGTGTGAAATACCAGTTTTTGTTTCACTTTGACATTTATGTAATTATAATACAAAAAAATGTACTTCTTAACCATTTTTTTTTCAAATTTATTTTAGTCTGCATATTCATAACAATTATTAATTACTGGTAGCTGCCACATGTACTCAGGGACTGAATTTGTACATGCCCTATGAGAAATCTAATTTGAGAAGCTATTTATCTATTTTGTGAGGATATATAATTGAAGGGGGGTTTAAAAAAAAAAGATCGTTTGATACAGAAAGGGACATTTTTTGACAACAAATACAAGATTAACCTATAAATAAACTGAAAATAATAGCCGACAGATACAATATAAATTTTGTGTCGTGTGGGAAATAAAAAGGGGTACCCTATCCCAGAGTACCTGTAGTGATTGTTTCTTAATATCATGTTAGTTTTATTTACTGGGATGATTATATCTGCTTTGAACTAGTAGATCAACATGTGGAGTCTGATTTTTATAGTGCTAGCCCACAGAAACAAAAACAGTCAATAATCAAACACATCGTGCGCTCTGGCACATTATCCTGACTCTTCTCTCTCTCCTTCTACATTTTTGTACTACATTAGAAACCGCCTTCAATTTACTGAAGATTCTGCCAATTAATTTAGGTACTGTGCTTCAGGTGCTATAATTACCAATTTTACTTTAGAAAATGAAATTTAATGAGAATTTTTTTTTTTTACTTTTGATTTTAAGATAAAGCTATATACAAAACAATGTATGTATACATGAGTTATTGATGAACTACACTAGTGGTTAATGAGTGATACAGCCGATTTGAATGACTCAATGGAGTCACTCTTCAGTGTTCAGGGATAGGCTGTCCCAGTTTCGTATTGTTCGCTTAGTGAGCCAGTCATTGTTCTTACTCGTTAATGTCACATGCTTAGCAGAGAAGTAGCAAATACCTATTCTGGGGGAGGGGGTAAGGGTTATAATGTATTGTGCTTAATGCCAATTCCAACAATATTTCAGTTATATCGCGTCCCATTTCAAAATTGTTGTGGTAGAATCTTGTGTTTATATAAATAAAATAATTTAATTTAATTTGAATATTTCAATCTGAATGGCTAATCCGCCTGAAGAAAATTTTGGTTATACTCGATAACCTGGGTTGGTATTGTGACGTCACCAACGTGTGCATCCGCCAACGACAAATTCAAATAGTCACATGAAATAATCGTAATTAAAATCGAGAAATCGTTAAATTTTGTTGTAAAAATTAAATTATAAGGAATATTTGAAATTGTTGAACAGGTTATACTTGCATAACCTGGTTTGAGTCAGTTCACGCTTTTCATAAACCGCTTCGTGGTTTATTAAGCAGAAACTGACCCAAACCAGGTTATATCGTATAACCTGTCCAACAATTTCAAATATTCTTTAAAAAAGTATACACACTAATTTATCAGTAACTAGTTAACTCGTACCACTGTCAACTCGTACCAAAATTTGCAAACTCGTACCATCGTCAACTCGTACCACTTCCAACTTGTACCACTGCAAACTCATACCAATTCAAACTCGTACCAATATTTCATCTAACGTCCAAAAATTACCGTTTAAGTCATTTGTATGTGTTCTTTTTCAGTAAGTATATTTTTGTGTCTTTTCAAGTAATATGATCTAATATATTTGAACGATGGAAAACTGTTTTTACGATGTCAGTAAAAGTATCTGGTTTAATGTATGAGATATGCAACATCACCAACATTTATGCTGAGGACATTTGAAATACTAATGTTCTTCATAAGGACATGCATTACACTTTATTTATAAAATTTCTTACTTAGTATCGTTTAACGCACTTGACACAAAGGGATGCGTTCAATATAATTACAATGCTGGTATGAGTTTACAGTGGTACGAGTTGACTTTCGTACAAGCTTCCAATGGTACGAATTGACTATAAAACGTTTTATCATAACTCGAATAATTCAGCACCCTCTATCCACTGTCACTCCTCGAGGGCTTGAACTCGCCTCTTATTAATAAACAGCTGCGCCAAGAGCGCACGATACGCCCTTCGTCAACATTCATACAATACTTGTAAAGACTTTCTTTCTCATAACTCTTCAATGTGTGAAACTAAATTTTGTGGTATTATAGACCAATCTCTACTTTCACTGTACATTATATACAAAATTTTGAAAATCTGACTCAGACCAGCTTGATTTTACATAGAGTAATAGACCTTGTCTTATAGGTCTACTGCTAATTTCGCACACTGACTCTTGAATGAAAAATCTAAATTTCACCAACAGCTGCACCATAAACATGAATTGGAACATTTATGCGATATTTATGTTGAAATAAAACACTATAATAGTTTGACATGTTACCTTTTGTATTGACCAAAAAAACAACTACATTGTATACACATATATTGCAAACAAATCCAAATAATCTAATGGTCAGGTTATGCCATCAATCGTTGAGTAGTAAAGACTATCAATTCCAATAACAGTACAAAGTTTGAAGTGAATTGGCGAAGGGGTTCTCAATTTACAGCGCGACATACGAAAAATCGCCTACAATTTGATGAATAAAGTCCCATAACTGTGGAATTAAAATTCGAAATTTCACCATAAAGTATACAGACAGTAAGACCATCAATTCCAATAACCCTGTGAAATTTTATGTGAATTGGCCAAGACCAAGGGGTTCTTAAGTTAGAGCGCGACATTATGAAACGGACAGACAGTCGGACATTGGTATACCATAATACGTCCCGTCTTAAAGACAGGCGTATAAAAATCCTTCAAGTGCTCTCTGAATTACGTGACCAATCAGCGAGCTTCTTTTTCTTGAGTGTGTGCAATATTGCACTTCCGTTAGAGTAATATTGTTTACAAACATGGAAGTGGACGCTGCCTAATCTCGTTGAGATTAGGATTCCGAAAATTTTTTTGTCTGTATCTTCATCCTAAACTCGTTTCAAGCCCTATCAAGGGTATTCTGGAAATTTTAAATTTGACCCCCCGGTGCATTCCGATTGATATTTTGCCATGAACGGATTGTGTCAGATCAGGTGCAGGTAAGATTTCATATATAGACATATTATCTAGTTCAAATCTGCAAAAATATTGATATTTCCTTACCTTTTACTGCATATATCCGACAAAATAATCCAAACTTCACTTTGAATGGTCTGCCATTTTACTGAACTCTAGAACTACACCACGTGATCAAAAATCGTGACGTATTTTGGTATAGTCTATTTCGTAGTTGGAAATGTCGATGTCAAATTATTTTATTACTTGTATCCTGACATCGACATTTCGAACTACGAAACAGACTATACCAAAATACGTCACGATTTTTGATCACGTGGTGTAGTTCTAGAATTCAGTAAAATGGTGGACCATTCAAAGTGAAGTTTGGATTATTTTGTCGGATATATGCTGTAAAAGGTAAGGAAATATCAATATTTTTGCAGATTTGAACTAGAAAATATGTCTATATATGAAATCTTACCTGCACTTGATCTGACACAATCCGTTCATGCCAAAATATCCATCGGAATGCACCGGGGGGTCCATTAAAAAATTTCCAGAATACCCTTGATAGGGCTTGAAACGAGATTAAGATGAAGATACAGACAAAAATTTCTTCGGAATCCTAATCTCAACGAGATTAGACACCGCCTTGAGTTCAATCGAGACAAAATACTCGTTTAAATTTAGATTTTAGGTTGTTTAGGTCAAAAACATGAATTACAATGTACACATGTCGTATCTAATCATTCCATCGCACATGTTTACAAACATTGAGAAGCTCCACCTCTTTTTCGCATGTAATTCAAGTAAATAAATACCCATAATTCACTGGGCTATCAATTCTTCCGGTTGAAGGATTTCCCAGGTGAATGCATTCAGGCGTTAATGAAGCGATCGATAGTGAGTGGAATATAACGACTGAATTATTCGGGTTAATTTATCGTGGACATTATTTGATCCCAGGTCATATGCTCGATGGGGCTTGCTACAAATTATTTTTATCCCTCGATTGAAAACTCTTAAGTGGTATTTAGAGTTGTCAGTCGAGGGAATAAATAATTCGTAACAAGCCCTTGTGCCCAGCAAACAGTTTATCTGAATTATTATCCGAGCTAAATAAAATTGACACTTGTAATTACTCATAAAATTACTTTGAAAAATTATCATTTGGGGATAAATTTATATGGCTTTTAAACTCAGAAAGTAAAGATATTTTAATAAGCATGTTTGATTTCCTGTTAAAAAGTCACTGTTTCTGATAGTTGGAATCTTATATTATAATATTGTCTATTATAACACTACAGTCATGTCTATCATTCTTGTATTTACAATTTATTTGATATTTTATGCAATCACCTTATGTTATTATGTTTGTATGCCCCTTCGTGGGCCCTTTAATTTGGATCAATAAAAAAAATCTTAAATCTTAATCATAACTGTAGCATGGGGCAAAAGAACGACAACTCTTAGCAGACGCGGAATTATGTTCCGAAATCGGTCCCGAAATTAGGTGGAAAGGGTTGGTCTTAATTACGCTGTTTTTAAAGAATTAGGTGATTGGTTAATAAACAAAAGTTGCACCAATCAAAAAAGAGATAATTTATCTTTCGGTGCATCCCAATCTTATGAATGAAAGCGTGGAAAGTGGCCATTTTAAACATGTGAGAAATTTAGCTAAACATCGTAAATGGCTTTTTAGGACGTGCACACCTCTGTAATTTTAGAAAGGGGTGATTTTATTATTATTCTTAAAGAATTCAAACAGAAATTATGAATATATGGGCATATTGTTCGTGTTTTTCGCGTCTTTTTCACTGTACCCCCTTTTTGGTAAGCAGAGTAATTTCCCCTGAAAAGAAATACAGTCACTTCCGGTGAATCAATACGTTAAGCTTATTATTTAATTACAGACATAAATTCTCATAAATAAACCTTACCAAGGTTTGAATTAACCAAGAAATATATGGTAATAGTGTGCAGGTAACTTGAGAAGAAACATGTATGAAGTTCAGTGGTGAAAAACTAATATACTTGTTACTTGTTCTGTAACTTCCTCCATTGAATGTGGAGCACTGCTTGAATGAAGCATATTTTAAGCTGTATGTACATCATCGTTAAACAAACATGTTTTTGGTGTAAAATTAACTTCCAAGTTCATTTTAGAAGCATGTTTCAGCCTGGAAATGTCTTATTATATCATATACATGTATATGTTAAATATAAATATAAATATAAAAAAAAACACAAGACAAGTTACAACTTACAGCATTGCCATATTATGATATTTTGTTGTCAATAATAATGAAAAAAATAAAATTACTTATATTTATGAATAAACACTAAAATTACTTATATTTATGAATAAACACAAGACATTGACAAATATTAAAAGCCGTTTATATTCAGATATGAGCATATTAAAAGATTTCAGCAATAAAGGGGGGGGG
>MJUT01056337.1:308199-331553 GCA_002080005.1 Gigantidas platifrons
ACATAAATTCTCATAAATAAACCTTACCAAGGTTTGAATTAACCAAGAAATATATGGTAATAGTGTGCAGGTAACTTGAGAAGAAACATGTATGAAGTTCAGTGGTGAAAAAGTAATATACTTGTTACTTGTTCTGTAACTTCCTCCATTGAATGTGGAGCACTGCTTGAATGAAGCATATTTTTAAGCGGTATGTACATCATCGTTAAACAAACATGTTTTTGGTGTAAAATTAACTTCCAAGTTCATTTTAGAAGCATGTTTCAGCCTGGAAATGTCTTATTATATCATATATATGTTAAAAAACAGAGTTTTGGGTATTGTCAATAATTTATATCTCGTAAATATAAGTGGAACCATATTTTGAACGGAATTTTCTATAGAATTTTAAAGACCTCATTTTACGATTTTCAAAAAATCATAAAAAAAAACAATGGGAAGTCCTAGAGTTAAAAACTAAACTGTTTTGAGCATCTTAGATATAGCACTTTAACATGATATAAATATTTAATGAATACAGGTAAGTAAAAAAAATGGTTGCCCCCATGCTAATAACTGAAAGTGAAACTATAGAATAGAATAGAATAGAATAGAATAAGTTTATTAACCAAATCAGGGCATATACAATTAACAATTATCATTGATCCACAACAATACATTGTTTCTCCTGTTAATCAGAAACATGCTATGTGTAGTATTGAATATTTTACATTTTTCGTTCTTGGCATTTTTTCTCTTTGCTTCACCAAGTCGAGGGAATTATATAGGAATGGGGAAGGCAACACGGAAGTCCAGCTGGCTTAGTTTATGTAGGCAATATTGAAATGGTTTTTTTAATTTTTTTATGAAACCTCATCGATTATGCTATAAATAAGTGTGAAATATAAACTTGAGTAATTTTGCTAAAAAAATTAGGTTCAATATTTTCACATAATGATGCACAATGAATCAAAACAGTACATCTTCTACTTTATTTTTTACGTGTTTCCCAGTCACGGCCACGGATTTAAGTCGTGGTAGTTTAGAGGCTTTCAATGACGCAGTCAGCAGGCCTATTATTCACAAACCTTTTAATGACTAAGATGGGCTATAATAGAAAAATAAACACCTGCGGAACGACTCTGAATCGATAAACATGTTAGCATAACCAGCCAGTAATCCTAATTTCCCACATTTAAAGTAAACAGTAGATTTCTTTTATTTTTAGGATTGGAAGTTCAAATGACAATTGTCCAAATTATATGTCTAAAAATAAATGACACACAGATGTGACGCTGGCATTTCCGATTGCATCATATTATTTGCTTTTTTGTTGAACTTGAAGTTGTTCTAATTTCAAATTGAAATTCAATAGTTTCTTCAAACTGATCACATGGTCTGAAATAACAATTTTCGTTATGCAATAAGATTGCTGGTACATGGGAAAATTGCTGGTCAATAGGAATAAACAACTACCCTTACAGTTCAACTGTTGTCATTACTCTTTACTATGGGTTTACTTGTAGCTGGGACTATTATACTGAGTATAATAGTCCCAGCTTGTAGTAGTACTGTTTCATTATGTCTGGTACTTGACATGATATGTGCAATTGCTTTTACACCAATTTTGCTACACATTTCCAAGCATCATACACCTTACAAATTAATATTGCTTTTGCCATTAACAATTAATTCTGAGATATAATTTATTTGTCATTTTCCTACTGTATTCTAAAATCTTTAATTTTAAAACAAATCTTTTATGCATTGTTATATTATATTAATAAAACTTTTCTGCAATTCTGATCTTGATATTTTTATTTAAATATAAAAATTAATTTGCAATGAGGCAAACAATATCATTAATCTACGAAAAATTATTTAGAAATTTCCTTTGAAAAAATAAAAATCAGAGAATTTTAAACTGAATAAATTGATATGACTTTTTTTTTGTTTGCCACACATGGTCATATCTATGATTTGATTTACAACAGGTTCAAAGAGATGAAACTTGGAAAAAAATTGACTTCATGAAATATAAACTATCAGTTTTAATTACTTTAATTAATTTGCATACATACCAGTATATAGTAAACAATTGGTTTATATTCACAATCGCACATGTTTCTGTGTATATATGTTCAGCAGTCAAATTATTAATCTATGAGAATTTTAAAGTAAACGATGCTAAGCAACACATTTCCTGGTTGCATGTTCTGTTAGTAACAATGAATGTTACATGATATCAGTAACAGTTATAAAAAGTAACAGGTGTCAGATATTGACATTTTTTTTTATGTAAAATTGAAATTTGTATTTGTATAATACATTTTATATTTATTTTAGATATTATATTCATGACAACCCTGGGACTCTGGAAGACAAGTTTTTATTAAAAAAGAAATACTTGTTTTCTAGTCATAATAGACATTGTATGTAACTTGAGATACTGTAGCTATGAAATATGTACAATGTACAAATGTAGTTATATCTACGTACTGTATACCAAATTATTATTGGCTTCCTGGTTCTATTATTTAGAGGGTTAGGGTTGTGGTGTTTAACACCACTTTCAACGATATTTCAGATATATGTTTCGTTCAATGGCAATGTAACTTCATTGATTATAAGAAGAAGTATTTATATAATTTTTAATTTTAGTAAATGATTAGATATTTTTTTGTAGTTTGACAGTAATAACGGTATGTAGATTCAACAGTGTGAGTGGATTCATCAGTGTCATCAGTTTGAGTGGATTCATCATATTGTCAATAGTTTTAGTGGATTTATCATACTATTTATAAGTTTAGAGTGGATTCACCATATTGTCAACAGTTTGAGTGGACTCCCCATATTTTGTAAACAGGCCATGCAGTTAAAGTAGATTTATCCATCATAAACATTTTGTGTCGAATTTCATATCCTCATAGAAGTTTTTCATCATGACGTTTACAAGAACAGAAATGCTGAAAAAATCAGCTTCAGCTGCAACATACAACATGATATTACAGGTACATTTTTTAAATCTAAATTTTGATTTTAATTTTCTTTTAATGTGTTTTTTCTTTCAATTGATTGTGTTGAGAGTTTCCAGGACTGTGTTGACAAATATCCTCATCATGTATATTTCCAACATTCAATGTAAATTCAACCGAAATGAGCCAAATTCCAAAATTTTGAACTTTTTTTATTCTTCATGAACACATGTTACAAAATTCTTTCCTATTAAATAGGGTTTTTTAAGTTAACAATCAAATTGATTATATTAGTCTTGTATAGAATGTTAACACAGATACATGTGTTCCATATACATTGTTTTTTCTTCACACATGTATTTACATTTGTTTTCTTCCAAGACCAAAGATATGTACTTAAATTTGGGAATCATCTGTTGCTTGTACATGTACGACATCCACCTATCTTATCAATTATTACTATAATATTTGATTGTTTCAGTTATTTCTAAAGATGATATCTTTTATGCTGAATATGATAGTGATAAGACACACATCAAAAGAAATGCTAGGTGTTGTTAACATAAGGTAAGGATATACATTGTACCAGACAAGCACTTTTGATGTCTATAATTTGCCCATGTACATGTATAGTGATCTGGAATTTGTTGCATTTTCTCATTGGCAAAAACTTCATATATATGAGATCAATGATCAAAATTATGAAATCATAATATCCACAATTACCATACATTAAGTGCTAAAAGATTTGATTTTTGATTTATCGTGCTTAACGCCACTTTCAGCAATATTTCAGCTATATCATGGTGACCAGGTTTAGTGGTGGAGGAAGCCGGAGTACCCGGAGAGAACCACCGACCATGGGCAATAGTGCTAATAGAAAAACAGTGTTTGCTTCTGTATCTATTACACATTATGTACTGGTAGAAACTGGTTGTTGGGGAATAAACAGATATTGTGTGCTGTGCCCATGTTTCTCTAATAAAAGCATTACACTCCATATTGCCAGAAATTTCATAGGAGAAGGTAAATCCTGGAGTATAGAAATAGGACCTAACTTATCTGATTATAGAGCACAAACTCTCCTATAGCAGTGTGTGTTGAATGTATCAAATTCACATCTGCTTTGCACATGACAAAAATGGATGCCTTGCTTTTAAAATATACTATTTACAAACAATAGTGATTTTCCTGATATACCTAACACTTGAATCAGATTTGGGGTTATCATGGCCATTGGGAGGGGAGGTGCGTTGGGTGCGATCGCACCTCCCTTTTCACAAAAAAAAAAAAGGTTTGAAACTCAATTATCCAATAAATACAATATGCCTTATCTAATAATGATTCATTGCAAATACGACTTTGTGCTTTTGATACAACAAGAATAGTACTTTCAGCCATAAAAGCATGTGACAAATTAATTTTTCCGAATATATTTACGTTATTGAAGCTTGCATGTACCTCTCCGGTGACTAGTGCAGAATGTAAACGCTCAGCTAGCGTTTTAAGGTGTTTCAATGACTGGAGAACTACTCAGTTCACTTGCACTCATCCACATCCATTATGACTACAATCACTCTCTGGATGATATTGTGGACAAGTTTGCCAGGATGCATCCAAGGAAAATGGAATCTGTATTTAATTCATTTCTTTTTAAAAAATGATATTCTTCTGTTCACTTAAACTGATACCTTCAAGTCAGTGACTGTGTAGTTGTTCAAATTAAAGAATTGATTTATGAATTAATATCAAAACTCCTCAAAACCGAGGTCAGAATCAACCAGATCCCACGAAAATGTACCATTTTTTCAAACATTTTCTTAACGACTGGGAGGGGGAATCCCCCTACCAGAACCTCCCCCACACTCCCCTTTCCAAAAACCTGCAGACGACCCTGGTTATGGTCTTTAATGCCTCATTCAGCAATATTTCAGTCATATCATGGCGGTCAGTTTTATTGATGGAGGAAACCGGAGAAAACCACTGACAAACTTAATAACATAATGTTGTAATGAGTACACCTCACATGAGAGTGATTCGATAGGCACTGATTGTATATATAGTTGTAAATCCAACTACCATACGATCATGACCACGACAGCCCCTAACATCAGGTTTAAAAATATGATCTATTCAGGAGACCAGCCACACCTTTGTATGGACTAATAATTTTGTTCCCAATGATGACTAGTACCACTACTGAGAAGGTTCTTGCCAATGACTCATTTGAGAGAAATGTTAATTTAAATTAGAGAACATTGTGTATGTCTGTCAAAGGCTTTCTACTGTGTTGAGTATGAATTGGAAATGTCTGTATTATTTTTGTTTTGTAGATTATGCCTGTTACAGACCACAGTATTGTTCCTTGCCACTGAACCATTTGATCTGGCCTGTCTCAGTAAAATAGAAGGAAAGAATTGGACACAAGTTGTTAACTTAATGTGGTTCACGTAGGTAAATTTTTTATTTTTTTCTATAAATTATTGAGCATATGGTATTTCCTACTACCGGTATGCGATGCTATAGTTCAATACCTTGAGTTATGCATCCATTTATATCTAAGGAAAATGTTGGATGCACTTTGTAGTCTGTAAAATTGGTCATATATCTCTATATAATATGGAAGTAACTTAAGTGACATTATTTTCGAATTCTTCATGTGTTGTTTCTATCAAGCTATTATGCTTAATTCCTTTAATATCTCCAATTTATATTGTTATAATTGATTAGGTTGATTAAAATGTTCCTGATTCCACATATTATCGAATTGATTGATTGATTGATTGATTGGTGTTTAATGCCAATTTTAGCTATATTTCAGCTATTTCGTGGCATGAACAAATTTTATTAACTTAGACACCTATTACTGATTTGATATTTTACAGAGTTCCATTGTCTGCAGTATTTGGTGTGATATTTGGGTGGATATGGATGAGTATCTTAGATGTCCCTGATGCATCAGTTATACCAAATTTCTATTTTGGTGTTCTCTGCTATGCATTGGCGCCATGTATAGCGACACTAGCCAGACCACTTTTTATAGTAGGACAGTCATTCTTCTATGTTAGATTACGGGTAAATAATATCTTTTTGTCTTTATGTTTTCATATTGAAGAGGTTCATTTCTGACTGTATATTGTAAATTCTGTGAAAAAAAATTGTGCAATTTTTAATGTGAATCCAAGAATGCCTGCAAAAATGTAAGATTAATTTAATGTGATTTTCGTCATTGTGAAAAAATAATGTGCTATGCCTATAGTTTCACATTATATAGTAACAAAGCAATGAACTGAGTGAAATTTTTGATGGAATCTAAGTTGCAGTGTAAAGATATTATCAGAGTTCAGGGATTTTGATCATGAGCACATGTGGTGTGATATGAATAGTAAACAGTTTAATGCTTTGAAAGAAAGACAACTCTATCTCATCAAAGGTTATAAATATAGACTGACAGACTTCAATAACAGCATGAAAATTCATAGAATAAAATTATTTCAAACACCGTAAAGTAAAATTCAGTGATAATCAACATTTCCAATAACAACCCTTTCATAGTATTAGCATAAATAGCTGGCAAAAATATGTTTCTTTTGATTGTATTATGTCCCCCAAAAAAAACATCAATGCACGATGTTATTTTACAACAATATTTTTAAAAGTTATTCCTACCACACCTTAGACTTTTACTGTAAGACTCTGAACCAGGCTATATTAAATATACCATTGGCTTTATATACTTACATAATCACGATGACATTTGTCTTTGTAGGTAGCAACTGTTGCTGTATCAGAAGCTTTTAAATGCTTAGTCACAGTTTTACTGTTAGTTTTAAAGCCACAACTGGGAATCATCAGCTTTTCTATAGGACAGGTACTCTACCATAAATTATTTAAAAATATGTTATCTAAGGGAACAGTTGCCAGTAGCTTCCTCTGTAACTTAAGCCATTAGCTTCATCTATAGCTTAAGCCAGTAGCTTCCTCTGTAACTTAAGCAAATAGCTTTCTCTGTAACTTATGCCAGTAGCTTACTTTGTAACTTAAGCCTTTAGCTTCCTTTGTAGCTTAAGCCAATAGCTTCCTCTGTATATTAAGCCTTTAGCTTCATCTGTAGCTTAAAGCAGTAACTTTCTCTGTACCTTAAGCCATTAGCTTTCTCTGTATCTTAAGCCAGTAACTTCCTCTGTAACTTAAATCATTAGCTCCCTCTGTAGCTTAAGCCAGTAGCTTCCTCTGTAGCTTAAGTATTAAGCTTCCTCTGTCGCTTAAGCCAGTAGCTCCCTCTGCAACTTAAGCCAGTAGCTTCATCTGTAGCTTAATCCAGTAGGTTCCTCTGTAACTTAAGCCAATAGCTTCTTGAGTAACTTAAGCCAGTAGCTTCCTCTGTAGCCTACACTATTAGCTTCCTCTGTAAGTTAAGCCAGTAGCTTCCTCTGTAGCTTAAGCCAGTAGCTTCCTCTGTAGCTTAAGCTATTAGCTTTTTCTGTAGCTTAAGCCAGTAGCTTCATGTGTAATCTAAACCAGTAGCTTTTTCTGTAGCTTAAGCCGGTAGGTTCCTCTGTTACTTAAGAAAGTAGCCTCCTGTGTATCTTAAGCCAGTAGCCCCCTGTGTAACTTAAGCCAGTAGCTTCTTCTGTAACTTAAGCCAGTAGCTTCCTCTGTATTTTAAGCCAGTAGCCTCCTGTGTAACTTAAGCCAGTAGCTTCCTCTGTATCTTAAGCCAGTAGCTTCCTCTGTATCTTAAGCCAGTAGCTTCCTCTGTATCTTAAGCCAGTAGCTTCCTCTGTATTTTAAGCCAGTAGCTTCCTCTGTATCTTAAGCCAGTAGGTTCCTCTGTAACTTAAGCCAGTAGCTTCCTCTGTATCTTAAGCCAGTAGCTTCCTCTGTATTTTAAGCCAGTAGCTTCCTCTGTAACTTAAACCAGTATATTCCTCTGTAGCTTAAGCCAGTAGCTTCCTCTGTAACTTAAGCCAGTAGCTTCTTCTGTAGCTTAAGCCAGTAGGTTCCTCTGTAGCTTAAGACAGTAGCCTCCTCTGTAGCTTAAGCCAGTAGCTACCTCTGTAACTTAAGTTAGTATATTCCTCTGTAACTTAAACCAGTATATTCCTCTGTAGCTTAAGCCAGTAGGTTCCTCTGTAACTTAAGCCAGTAGATTCTGCTGTAGCTTAAGCCAGTAGGTTCCTCTGTAACTTAAGCCAGTAGCTTCCTCTGTAACTTAAGGCAGTATATTCCTCTGTAGCTTAAGCCAGTATATTCCTATGTAACTTAAGACAGTAGCTTTAGGGAAAATGTGCCCTATTATAGTAGTAAATGCTGATTTATTGAATATGCAAAATGAAGAATCATTGTTTATATCATACATGATTTTTTTATTCTTGCAGTATAATACTCCATCCAGAACATTATTGAAAAATTTAATTGATTTAATTTACACCTATAATGGATACAAAAGGAAAATAAGGCCATTCCATCATACATATACTGGTATTAGAGATATTTTGTAGGGATTTAAAGGGTAAATAATCACTGAAAAGTCTACATATTGAATATCAACATGTTACTAGAGTATTTCCCATATTTATAGATGATTTTTTCATAGTTTGGGATTTGAGATTATTTCTTCATATCAGCCAACAGCTTCCTCTCACCTCAAATCATTGAATGCAAAACAGACCACTGAATATGATGATGGACATTCCAGGTCCTGCCTTGGTATAGACATTAAAATGTTTCTTGGTTAAACCGATTTATAGGATGCCAACCCTCCCCTTCTTGATATCTACAATGCAAACAAGAAAAAACTTGTACAGATCCGTTTCCCTAAAAAAATTCCAACACTATCACAAAATGAACCACGACATTAACATTGACAGTACAATAGCAAGGCTAGTGAGTGCTTGTAGTTAACTGAAATCAAGTGATTTGGCAGACAAAAATAAAAAAAATTGACGGAATGGAAATGATTCGAAACAACCGTAAGACATCAATATCATTATCATCTCATTAAAATGTAGCTTGTTCTGGCCATGATATAGCTGACAAAATGCTCATTTGGCATTAAATAACAATCACTCACTCACTCAAATTAGTATAATTTATTTTTCCATTAACTAAGAAGGCACCACAAGATTGATTCATTGCTGATTATAAAAGAAATAGACATTGTAATTATTTATTGAATAAGTACACTTTATTTTTCATATTTTACAGATATTGGGTGAATTGCTGTATATATGTATATATTACATATTCTTTTATCTTCACATCCAAAAACCTGGTGCTGTAGACAGAAAATTTGCTTTTCAAACTGCAAGAGATTTCTTCCCAAAGTCTTTACCTGACAAGGTACAGATTTATAGTCAAACCTGTCTTAAAGTGCACCTCTATATAACAAATCACTGTCTATAATGGGCAGTCTCATTTTTCCAATTAATGAATAGTGCAAATAATTTTAACCTGTATATTAAGGCCAACTGCTTATAAAAGCCACATTTTCAGGTTCCTTGAGTGGCCTTTATATACAGGTTTAAAATTAGTTTCATTTTACAAAAGTGGCCTTTATATACAGGTTTGAAATTAGTTTCATTTTACAAAAGTGGTCTTTATATACAGGTTTGACCGTATTTTGGAAGATTTTCATAGTTCTTTAATATTAACCTTATACAAAGTATGGTGCCAGAAAACTCAGTGTACATAAAGGTCATAAGTGTACCTCTTTACACAAAGTTCATACACCAGTATCATTACACCTAAAGGTCATAAGTGTACCTTTACCTCTTTACACAAAGTTCATACATCAGTATCATTACACATAAAGGTCATTTATCAGTCTCTTGATACTTAAAGGTTATGCACCCCAACTTTTAATAATTAAACCCAAAATCCTGCATTCTGACTGGATTTGAAAGTGTTAAAATTGAAACTGACAAAAAAGAGGGTTTTTCCCAAATCAGAAGAAAATATTTATTTTAAGTACATTTTTGTAACAAGTATTTCTATGAAAAAGAAGCAATATGCTGAGTACTCTTGACTACGTTTGAAAGCTGGTCAAATAAAAGATATAGACAATCTGTCCAGCATATTTCTTCTTTTTTATTGAAGTATTTTATTTAAAAGAACCCATAAAATCCATAAATTTTTGTCATTCTTCCAGAAACTGAATTCCATTCTTTCTATTTGCTTAATAGTTTTTAATAAACATCCTTTTTCTGTCCTACAAACTTTTCTTTCAATGGCAAAGATTGCTAACGGTACTTTTTAAGATAGAAAAAGTATAATTACATGATAATGATATGTTTAGCACATGTTCTGGGGGGGGGTCTGACAAATTATTACTTTTTCCAGTATCTGCTAATTTATTCTACCAGTATTTTTACAAAATAAAATGATATAATAAGCTTCTCCTCTGAAACATGTGAATTTAATAACCAACCCTGGCTGTGATGGTCTTTGGTCGGTTCCATTTCAAAACTATATGTGAAAATCCCCCCAATCCAAGATGGCTGACATATATGTGGTAACTGAAAAGAGAAGTTTCTTTAAATTGCCAAAATTGTTAGTTTCCATCCTGGCTTTGATCGTATGGTAGTTGGATTTACAACTACCTCTGCAATCAGTGCCTATCACCACTGATGTTGTGAGTTCGAATCTCCATCAGGGTGAGGTGTATAACATTATGTGATAAAGTTTGTCAATGACTTGCGACAGGTCAGTGGTTTTCTCCAGGTCTTCCGGTTTCCTCCACCAATAAAACTGACCGCCACGATATAACTGAAATATTGTTGAAAGTGGCATTAAGCACCATCAAACAAACAAACAAACCAAAACAGTTATATATTAAGTTTGAATAAGCTGATATGTAAAATATAAATATATGGTGAGTTGCCATGGTTATATTATAGAAACCTTATTCTATGAACAAATTATGTGTTAATTGGCTAAAAGGAAGATTTTTAATTTGCACTGTATTAATTACAAATTACAGGAAATATTTCCAATGACATTTGTATTGATATTAATGGTATACACATGTAATTTGGAGTAACAAATATTGAGTCTAAATGCACCATATTATTTGGCACTTTTTATGGGGAGATTGTGGTCATGATTGTATGGTAGTTGGATTTACAACTACCAGTGCAATCTGTGCATATCACCACTAATGTTGTGAGTTGAATCCCGCTCATGGTGAGGCGTACTCGATACAACATTATGTGATAAAATTTGTCAGTGACTTGGGACAGGTCTGTGGTTTTCTCCAGATACTTCGGTTTCCTCCTCCATTGACTGCAATGATATAACTAAAATAACGTTGAAAGTGGTTGATAAATACCATAACTTCTTGTTCGTTGCTCACATACATAAAGGGGGAGTTGGAAGTATAGGATCTTGAGCAATATAATTTTCATTATTTAAAACTATTTGCACTCTGTTTAAACCATAGAATAGAACAAACTAAAATACTCATATTCATGTAACATATTTAAACCAGTACCACAACCAATTTAAGACCAAACAGGATTTGCACCTATTTGTCAAAGAAATTACCAACTTCATTTTACCACAACTTGAATTTTAAAATGAGTGAAGAAGTGGACCTGGAGTTATATAAGTAATACAGATGGAGTTCTTGCATTCACTTAATAATTAAATGCAGGTATATTGAGGAAAAGAAAAAAAAAGGCAAAACAACACTTTCTTAAAAAAAAATTTGCAGAAATGAAATGTGCCCATGTTTATGACATTAAATGTAAAAATGACACTGTATTGTATGTACCGGTACATATTACTTATCTTGTTATATTTTCAGCCATTGGTAAATGGAAAGATGGCTATGTTGACATTTTCTTTTTTTAAACAGTCTTTGCTGAAACAGATGTTGACAGAAGGTATAAGATTTATTTTTTTATCCTATGTCTCTCTCAGTTTCTATCATTGATAATAGTGTTTTGCAATAGTAATTTTTTGTCACATTACAAAGTTATTAGTTAATTTAGGTTTTAGTTAAAATTTAATTAAGGTTTTAGTTATTAGTTAATTTAGGTTTTAGTTATTAATTAATTTAGGTTTTGGTTTCACGTTAGGGTCATGGTGTTTAGCGCCACTTTCAACAATATTTCAGTTATGTCGTGGCAGTCAGTTTTATTGGTGGAGGAAAGCAGAGTACCTGAAGAAAACCACATACCTGCTGCAAGTCACTGACAAACTTTGTCACATAATGTTGTATCGAGTACACCGCTCCTGAGCGGGATTCGAACTCACAACATTAGTGGTGATAGACACTTATTGCATAGATAGTTGTAAATACAACTACTATGCGATCATGACCCCGACTGCCCTCACAGTTAATTTAAGATATGAGGAGTAAGAAACAAGTTTCAATGTTGCAAACCTTAACCAAAGGTAAATCAGTATTTACAAAAATGCTGTAATACCCTGTAGGAATGAAAATTACTTTTTGCATATTTAAAATACATTTGAGTCATTCAAAGCCTACTGATAATGATATACAATTTTTGTTTCATAGAAAATATAAGTATGTCTGCTCAAGAAACTTATTTGATAATTTTGATAAGCTGAAAACTTCTTTAAAGAATTGGCTATTTAGAGTTGAGTTTGCAAAAAAACTATACAACAAAAGTGAACCCTATTCATTCACAAATTTGTTTCTCTTCTTCCAAAATTGAATGAATTATGACTCTTTTTTTTTTTTGCAGGTGAAAAATATGTTATGACCATATTTAGTGTAATGAGTTTTGCAGATCAAGGTAACACACTACTGTAGGAAAAACTGTTTAATAATCCTTACCTCCCTGCCCATGCTTACACAAAGACTCATACAAACAAATACACACACTTCATGTACTACACATCAGACTTGTCGTTATTACTGTATACAGTCAAACCTGTATATAAAGGCCACTCAATGAAACCTGAAAATGTGGTCTTTATGAGCAGTTGTCCTTTATATACAGGTTAAAATTATATGCACTATTAGTATTCATTAATGGGAAAAATGAGACTGCCCTTTATAGACAGTGATTTGTTATATAGAGGTGCCCTTTAAGGCAGGATTGACTCTAATTGTATGTATATAATACTGATCCTGGTTGGGTATAGTCTATGTCACTTCGGATATAAACAATTACCAAAAACTCCATGTTAAATCATCTATGACATGCGAATAAAACCTGTACATTCAAATAATTCAGATGAATTATATGTCATTGTGGAAAATAAGTTTCACAAAAATTATTCTCTCAGGTGCACTTTAGTTTAATGCAACACAGTATTAAAGTAGTTTTCATTTCCTACCATATCAACAGATTTGAAACTCTGTGACACAGAGTATAATTTACTTTCTGACCAAACTACTATGAGTTCACTTTTATTTGTTTGAATACTTTTTGTCATGGATTTCGTTGGTACAATCAAACCACAAAGTTTAGTGCACAATGAAAGACAAAAGCACAAATTCAAATGTTGACGAATATCTCAGTTTTGGCCATCCACGAAAATTGACACCAACAAAAATAAATGAAACCACAGTAAAACTGTATTAGGTATTAGAGTTATACATGTACCAGTCTATACAACTGTTTAATGTTAACATTTTAATAAAAACTTATTTTACATATTTGCAATAAATTGTCAACAATCAAATTGTAATGGTCACTTGATTTAAACCACTATTTTCAAGTTAAATAATATCTAGGGAATCATTTTGAATATTAATAAAAGGGGGCAAAATGAGGCCCTTATATATACCTTGTCTTTTGATAGTGATAATAATAGTGAGCTAGCCTAACTGAAACCGACATAAAAAAGTATTTGTTATTCATTATTCTCCTGTTGAAAGCCTAAGAAATAACATCTATATGTAAACAACTGTTATTTTTTTTATTTTAAAAATTCATACCTTTTTTCATGCCTTAGAAAGAAATATTGCTATGAAATTCCCAAACATTTATGTTTTTATAAAAAACTAGATACTACATGTATCTGAAATTTCTTAATAAATTAAAATTGGCAAAATTCCTTTTTTGATTTTTCAAATACAAATGTATCACATACCAGTAACAAAATGTGTATTGTTAGAATATTTAAACTGTAAAATATATTGTTCTGTACAGGCAGGAGTATTTTTTTAAAAACCTGATATTTCCATTATTAGTTCACCTTGCCAAAGGCAATGTGAGCTTTTGCCATCACTGTCGTCCGTCGTCGTCCATTAACTTTTCACATTTTAATCTTCTCCTCTGAAACCCCTGAGCCAAATGAACTGAAACTAGGTAGGAAGCATCTATGGAAGGTCCTCTATAAAGATTGCTCATTTTGTCCCGATCCATTAACAAACATGGCCTCCACAGGCAATTCTTGTTTCTGATTGACCCATTTCAAAAAATCTTCTCTGAAACCGTTTGGCCAAATGAACCAAAACTTTGTAGAAAGCATCTATGGAAGGTCCTCTATAAAGATTGCTCATTTTGTCCCGATCCGTATGCAAACATGGTCGCCACAGGCGACTCTTGTTTCTGATTGACCGATTTTTAAAATTCTTCTCCTCTGAAACCAGTAGGCCAAATGAACTGAAACTTGGTAGGAAACATCTATGGGCGGTCCTCTATAAAGAGTACTCATTTCGTCCCGATCCGTAAACAAACATGGCCACCACAGGCGATTATTGTTTCTGATTTGCTGATTTTTAAAATTATTCTCCTCTGACACCGCTTGAACAAATAATCCGAAACTTGGTAGGAAACATCTATGAGCAATCCTCTATAAAGAGTACTCATTTCGTACCAATCCATTAACAAACATGGCCACCACAGGCAATTCTTGTTTCTGATTGGTCTATTTAAAAAAATCTTCTCCTCCGAAACCGCTTTGCCAAATGAACCAAAACTTGGTAGGAAGCATCTATGGAAGGTTCTCTATAAAGATTGCTCATTTTGTCCCGATCCATTAACTATCATGGCCACCACAGGCAATTCCTGTTTCTGATTGGTTGATTTCTAAAAATCTTCTACTCTGACACAGCTTGGCCAAGTAGACCGAAACTTGGTAGGAAGCATCTATGGAAGGTCCTCTATGGGAATTGCTCATTCCGTTTTGATCCGTTAACAAACATGGCCATCATAGGCAATTCTTGTTTCTTATTTGTCGATTTCTAAAGCAACTTTTCCTCTGAAACCGCTTGGCCAAATGATATGAAACTTGGTAAGAAGCATCTATGGAAGGTCCTCTATAGAGATTGCCATTTCATTTTGATCCATTAACAAACATGTCTGCCACAGGCAATTCTTGTTTTAGATTGGTTGATTTCTAAAAATCTTCTTCTCTGAAACTGCTTTGCCAAAACAAACCAAAATTTGGTGGGAAGCACCTATAGGCTATGGAAGGTTCTGTATTAAGTTTCCTCAAAGCAGAAAGAAAGGTGAGCGACACAGGCTCAGCTCAGTGCTGAGCCTCTAGTTTTATTGTCCAGGTGTGTTCGGAATTATCAACAATTTAGGAGCGCTATTTCCTAGGTTTGTCTTCCAGCCAATAGAGGAAAGTGCTCGACTCTTCTTTTCTCAACTTCTTAACAGAGGTCAGAAGTTTTTAGAACAATCTAAGGTAATGATATACTAGATAATAAAGTTAAATAATCGAAAACAATGTTAGCAATTATGATTTCTTTTTTATCAAAACAATGATGTAGGATGACCAAGATTATTACATAGGTGTCAGCCATGCTACACAGTTGGTGAGAGATTGATTGTTGTTTAACACCAAATGAGCAATTTTTCATCTATATCATGACAAGAACAAGTTCTATTCGATGAGATGATTATAATGTCCACTTTGTACTAGACGAACATGCTTAGTTGGATTTTAATAATGCTAGCTCACTAAAACAACAGTCCGTTGGTAGAAATGTTGCTCCACTCGGACATATCATCCTGATTCCCAGACAACCAATTTTTGTCCTTACTCCTTAAGGCTGCAACATTAGCTGAAAAACAGCAAATACCAACTGTTAAACTCTAGACAAGCACACTAACCATAACACCACAGATATGGTATTGCTGCACAATGAAGTTACAGAAGTGATTAATAGTGATAGCAATACACGAATACACCAATCAGTAATGACGCTCACATTTATACCTTAGTCTAAAACACACAACATATAATGACACACACTGTTATATAGATGGTGATAATCCTAAATTTTAGCCGCCACTATATAACTGAAATATTGTTGAAAGTGGCATAATAAACCCCTCCTCCTAAATTTTACAAAGGGAGATAATCCACGAAGGTTAAGCATACAATCTATACAGGACTATTTAATAGAATTTTTACAAACATGTACATTATCATTGAATATGTTGTATGTATGATAATGAAAGTACATGTATATGAACATGTTAACTAATGTTAACAAAAATTAAAGGTCAAAAGTGGTACACACACAAAAAATGGTGGTCATTTGAATACATTTACAGAATTGTTTGATATGAAAAATGATATTTTTAATCAAAATACATTTAAAACGATTTGAAATTAAATACTGTATGATTTACATGCATTTTTATGTATATTAATTTCATACATATACATAAACTACACAAATAACATGTATTTTAATGAGTGACACTTTTTGAATTTACTGATTAAATAATAGTACATTTTTTTGTGCTGCCCCAATAGTGACAAGCAGGCATGTTAAGTTTTTGAAATTTGTCTTCAGGGAGATTTTACTATTCCTTCAGGAAGAGTGGGGCACCATCAAGGAGATTTTGATATTCCTTCAGTAAGATTGGGGGTGCCATCAGGGAGATTTTCATCGACGTTTCATAATACACACATTTTTTTGTCAAAACATACAGACACCTTTTTTTCTGCATCAAATGTAATCAATGAGCACTCATCACCTTTATGAAGTCTCGTAAGTTCATGTGTTATCTAAAAATCAACAAACGCAACTTCCGTAAAGAAAATATTACAAAATTTTATTTTTGGGGGCTGCAATCTTCATCTGTGTTTTTTTTTGTTCAATCCAGTAGCTGTGAGATTGACCAAAAATAAAGTCACCTCCCAGGAGATGTGTGAAACTTAACATGTATAGTGACAAGTATATATATATTTTTTAATTAGAGGTTTTTCACTACACTTCAACCATTTGATTTTTTCTTAGATATGATTTGACATAATAAACGGGACTTAAAGTAAGTTTTATAATTTTCTACTTTTTAGGATGAAGCTTACTTAGCATACCAAGTTTTAAAGCATTTATTAAGAGCAATGTTCCTAATTGGTTGTATAATCCTGGTGTTTGGTAACAGTTATGCTTATCTGCTACTAGATATATATGGAGGAAAAACTATTTCAGAAGGTTCAGGTATGACTATAATTGCTAAATGAATGATGATGAACTTTGTGTATTTTGATTGAATTTGATGTAAAAGTGACAATTTTGTAGGGTTACAGGAGTTCTCCTTTATATAACTTTGATCCTTTTCTAATAACTGCCCACTTCATTTAAGAATTGAATGCAATCTTTTGTGGTTTTATTGGCATGTAAAATCGTTGACCAAAGTACATTTTGTATTAAGTATGATAGCGCTTCATATAAAAATGTACTTCTGTTAATGCCTTTACGAACCTATAAAGCTATTAAAATTTCATTCAATATATATACATATGTTATTACATTTTTACCTTATTAAATATAGTTAAATATTATTATTATTTATTTTGATATTCTACATTTCCAACTGATATAATTGTGCATAGTTATTCATTTTCATGACATTCGAATGTCATTAAAAATTAACTTGTTCTCGCCATGATATAGCTGAAAAATTGCTGAGTTAACGATAATCACTCACTCACTTCATGACGTTAGAAAGTAGTTTCCAGATGTGGTTGAATGGTTGTGCACTTCATTGACTGATGAAGTTTCAATTCCAAAGTCATGTGTCAACCTTTTGACCAATGACATGAGGCTTTCTAAATGACTATAGAACTGAAATATTATTGAAAGTGGCATTTATATACAATATTGGTGTATTGACGATAAATATAGAATTTATGTGGCAAGACTTAGAAATGGAGGAAAGATGAGCTTTAGCAAGTCTTTCCATCTGTTTCGTGCCAAGCCACATAAATTCTATATTTACCGTCAATACACCAATATTGTATTTATCCTTCAATAAAATTTGCACAAAAAAAAATATAAAAAAGATAACAGAAACCCCATTGATATCTCAATAGTAGTTCCGGTAAGGGAAGTGGCTTAATAGCTTTATTAGGCTAATGTGAAATGTGTCATTATGACAGGGGTGTGGCTTAATAGCTTTATTAGGCTAACGTGAAAAGTGTTAATATGACAGGGCCAAGAGGTGTGGCTTAACAGCTTTATTAGGATAATGTGAAAAGTGTTAATATGACACTGTCATAATAAAGCAACAGTTTATTTCAGCCCATTTATTATGACAAAAAATAACCCAATTGCAGGATAAAACATCATAACCTTCAGCCCTTTGTAAATAAAATGAACATTTAATGTAATTATATTGAATTAACTGTTCAGTAGCTTTTACAAGTAGCTTGACCTGTGATTGTGGTGATATATTTTTTTTTATTGAAGACCATACTATGACTGTAATATGAAGAACAGCAATAATGAATGATTGTAATTGATTGATTACTTATAAATGTAATAATGAAATTTTTTAGGTCCGTTACTATTACAGTGGTTCTGTGTCTATGTGTTAGTGTTGGCTGTTAATGGGATCATGGAATGTTTTCATTTTGCTCTAATGAATCAAGAAGATACAGACAGGTAAAAATGATGATAATGATGAACTTGTACATACAGATAGAGAAATTATGTACAAAGGAACTTCGGTGGCTCAAACTCGAAAGGACTATCAAAATATGTTCGAGTTATCCGAAGTTCGAGCCACCCAAGCTCCGTAATTTCAGAGAGATAAAAATAAAATCTGGTTCCGATGAGGGACAGATTTATAATGTTATTATAAACAACTGATTCCCGGAACAATTGTTCTTTGAAGTAAAACTTAAATAAAAAATGTAATCCTTAGAAAATTTTCAAATGGTATGGCTTCTGAATACACATTTGGTATCTTCAAACTTTTCCTTGAAACATGTTTTCACTGTTTTAATGATCTATTTCGTTGACATTTGATCATGTGTTATTGTATTGTTTCAATTATTGCTGGGTACAATCAATGACATATGCCTCTGGTGCAATAATCTTTCTTGATTAATTGTAATTAACAGTTCAAAACAAATCCACAGCTAAATAACCTTTAACTGTTATGTAAACATCAGAGTTTGAGCTACCCAGATTTGTATATGTATGTGTTCTGTTCGTACTGTATGTTCGACATCTTTCATATATTTTGTATTCTTTGAAAATCATTTTTAGTTCTGTATTGAAGCATTAAGTAGTTTAATAACAGAGCAGTGGATTTCCACTTTTTTAAGTAAAATACTTGGAAATAAAATGTGTCAAACAGCTAGGAAATCAAGGTTTAGGGACATTGTGTAAGTAATTTATCAGACTTTAAAACTGAAATCTTAATAGTAAATAAGTACCCACAAATATTTATAATTTCACGATATTTGAAAAATATTTTTATTTTATTCCTTATTCTGTATAATAATTTCAGTATATTTTTTTTCAGATATAATAAGAAAATGTTGGTATTTTCTGGAGTTTTTCTGGGATCTTCCCTGTTACTGACGTCACGTTATGGTGGTGTTGGGTTTATTTTGGCAAATTGTTTTACTATGTGTACTCGTATATTTCACAGGTAAGGTTGATTGATTGATTGATTCACAGGTAAGGTACTGATGTGAAATAATTATGAACAATTTTGAAAAACAACAAATTTCTTTACCAACTATTAGGATTCCCAAATTGTTGAAATTCTTTAATTATGCAAAATACTTGGATTGGCCAAGAACTTCATATCAGCTGAAACACAATATGGGGCTCATACTCAAAAGTAGTGTGTTATGTGCAATATTAACCTACTTCCATTAAATTTAAAGGTATCACTTTAATATCATGTTTTGGATGGTGAAACACCGCAGTTGCATACAAAATTTCAAGAAGATATCTCTCATAGTTTTTGAGTAACAAGCAAAAGTGTACCAAAAAATTTGCACAAATAAGGCGTTATGCTGTTGCACTTGAAATTTGTTTATTTTTATACCAAAATTTACTTTTCAAAATAGGAAAACAACAAAACTATTTTAATATAAATCTTTAGAAAAATTAATCAGGATTAATTTGATGCCAAATTCATGAAAATCAGACATCAATTGGAGAAATTATTAGGCTTTATGCAAAAGGTATGTTACTATCAGAAATCTGTAGTGTCCGTAACCAGTAAACAAATCTTCTAGAAAACACTGTCAAAAGATTGATATTTTCATGTTTGAAGATGTAAAATACACAGAGTAGTTATAATCAGTCAAAATATGAACAATTGTAGACAGAATAAAAACTGCAGAACAGAAAATATGGTTACGGACACTACAAAAACCATGTAATTATATTTAAGGGTGTAATTATAATCTTGTGTGAATAAATGTTAATTAAAAAGAGAAATAACAAGTAATTCTGAGTAATCTTAACATCATACCAACTTCAGACATTATAGATCATAGAAAACATGTTGCTTTTAAGAATAACAGTACTTGAATGTTCAGCTCTGCTGCAACACTGCATTGCCCTTTATTGTGTTTTACCCCTATGCAACACATTTTTGATGCAAGCTGTATCTCAGAAACTATTTGGATTGGTCCAGGGCTTGAATCAAACATGGCTACATATACAACACAGTTTTGGTGCAAGCTGTATCTCAGAAGTCATTGGGCAGCATTACTTGCAATAAAATATTAAGATAAGTTTGTGAAATTTCAAATGTTACCACCCAAGACTTGAATAAATCATGTGTCTGCCAATACAGTACATTGTATTAAAGTTTTGGTACAAGCTGTTTCTGAGACTCCAGTGGGCATACCTTAATGAGACTTTAGGGTTACTTGACCTACTATAAAATACTAAAATCAAATTCCCAAATATGTGAAATGCTATGGTTTCAAAAATGGTGTAAAAGACTTGGATAAAACATGGCTTCCAATACAATGGTTGAGGTTTGAGTGCAAGTAGTATCTCTTAAACCAATTAACATGCATGTATATCAATGAAACATTAGATTTACTATGAAATATTGATATTCCTAATTTTGTAATATTCTACAATTTCAAATATGGTGACCAAGACTTGAATAGGACATGGCTGCCAATACAGAGTTTTGGTTAAAGTTATATACCAGAAACCTCATGAAACTTAAGAAATGCTTTGCATACTTTAAAATATTAAGAATAAGATTTACTTTACATCATTACATTACCTTTTGAGATCATCCCCCACTAAATAATCTCCTTACAAATAATGTTCAACAGCTCATCTGTCATGTAGAAAGAAGAGGTTTGAGGTCCCCTGAGACAGGTAACAATTGAAGTTTTTCTTTCTATGATTGTAATTATTAAAATATGTATTTAACCATCAAGACTTGGGTTAGAGGTATGGTGTTTGATGCCACTTTCAACAATATTTCAGTTATATCGTGGCAGAAATGGTGGAAGAAATTGGAGTACCCAGAGAAAACCACCGACCTGCCAAAAAACACTGACAAATTTTATTGCATAATGTTGTATTGAGTACACCTCCCCAAACTCTCAATTTTAGTGGTGATAGTCACTGATTGCACAGATAGTTGTAAATCCAACTACCATATGATCAAGACCATGGCTGTCCCCTATTTAAATATCAAAAGGATTAATCAGGTTTACTGTCCGCCGACAGCCTTACTCATTTGTGTTAACCATTTTCATTACAAATAGTATGTGAATTTCGTTAATTCTAAGAAAGCTAACAATGTATAATTTTTTTCTCTTATTTCAGTTTATTGTTTATAAACCAATATTATAAAGGAACAGAGTTACAACCCCTGAAATCTCTAGTTCCTTCTGTACCACTACTTGTATCATTAGTTATAGCCTTTGTTATAATGAAATCATCAGAGGTAAGACCATAAAGGAACAGAGTTACATCCCTTGAAATCTCTGATTCCTTCTATACCACTACCTGTATCAAAATATTCATCTTTCATGAGTTTTTTTTTTTTTTTTAATAAAAAGTGAATTTGCTATTTTATTTGGCAAAAGGGGTCCAAATTTTGAAATTTCACATGTTTATACATACAGAACCTTTATTTTTTTCATTCTTTGTTAATTAATACATTTCTTTTAATTGAATTGAATGAGATGAAGGCTGTTGATGATATTCCAGCTGGTTGCAATTGCCACTATGATGTATAGTATGATGTCAGTAATGAAGCTAATTTATTTTAATTGATTTTATTCCAAGGACTGAAAAGTGTTTAATTCCATATTTCAACTGTTTTTATTCACCCAATCTTAGTTTGCTCACATGTAAAATATTTATGGGTAAAATTGGAGAATTTTATATTTCATTTTGAAAAAGAACTAAAATCAGACGACTGTAAACTGTATTATTACTAAGCTTTGTGTCAAGCTAATTACTTGTCCACATCCCATTTAAAATTGCTTGTACTTAATCTTTCCTTATTAAACTTGCTGCAGTTATACTGATCTGCCACCAGGTAGAACCCCTGTATTAAGTTACGATCAAATGTTACAGCTGCCAAACTTTCCATGCGTCTTGAGTCGGTCCATTTTATACCCAGATTAATGTTTGTGATAAACATCCGTTTTTTTTAATTTATTTATCTGGTCCTGGCCTAGTAAAGTACAAATCTTCGTTTTTAATCAAAAGATGCTTTAACAAGAAAATATTACCTCAAATATTAGAAATTAATGACTCGGTCAGATGTGAGGTTTTGATGCTGCGGTGACATTAAACGTGAGAACTAATTAGAGTGAAAATGTCACAGAAGTATCAGTACAACAGTTCCATTCATGGTTAAGATCAGTACAACCGTTCCATACATGGTTAAGATATTAACATACCATAGTATTAATTATTCAAACATCCGTATAACACAGGTGACAATTATTTGATGTATTTAAAGATAATTTGAAAATCAGTCACTCAAGATATTTAAAAAAAATCCCAACTCTATCAGCGTGTTCAGAGCTTTGAATTTTTACGTAAATTGATTGTGTTTAGAAATAGCAGTAGTATGTTGATGAAAAATTTTCACTTTCTCTTACTCTTTCTGAGATATATAGAATCTAACACCGGCAAAAGTGCAAGACAGGGAAATCTCCGACACCCGAGGGTAAGATTACAATCGTTCGCTGACGAGGCTCGCCGAGTCAGCG
>MJUT01056337.1:331837-350780 GCA_002080005.1 Gigantidas platifrons
TTTACTCAAAGTAAACAAACATTGACTTGAAAGTCATACACCGTGAAACATGAAAGGTGCACGATAGTTAAATTGTTAGCTAGCAGAATGGTATACATACATTAATTTAAAAATACTTATGTAATAGAATCGTGGTTTTATTGGTGAAGCATGGAGAACTAGGGACAGTTGACATAAACTGTACAGCATGTATTTGCCGGTAAAACGCACATGATTTTTTTGTCTTGCACTAGTGCAAGATAAGACAATCTCACATCGCTAAAAATAGGAACTGGTCTGTTTCAAAAGTGAGAAAAACTAATCCAAAAAGTGCCAAATTCCAATAAATATGTAGATATCAAATTTGTTGCGCATGACACGTTTCTGGAATAATCTTCATTAGGTATGCTCAAACCTAATTTGAACTTTCATTATTTCATCAGAATTAAATGTATTTTTTTTTCACAACATGCTTCATCTCTATGAACAACTTATGTATCAATACAGAAATGAGCTATTTCTTTATGGAAAAGGTCCAAAAGAACCAAAATTGCGGAAATAAAATTTCTCTGCATTGATTGTGCCAAGGGCTTCAGTTATTATTCCAGCGGGTGTCCTCTATCAATTATGGTTTTCGAGAGGATTCCTTATCAATTTAAGGCGTTATCATGCTGCGCATAGCTTAGACCTTTATTGATATCTGAGACAGTAAATAAAAGTCTAGTTAGCTTGTTCAAAGTTCTGATAGTTAAAAGTTAGGTATTAGAGAGAGAAGGTGTCATGTCTTGTCAAACGTTTAGGACTAATTCTGAATGTACATTTTAGTACCAGAGAGAAAAAAAAATCATTACCGCTGAATGGCACTGGGAAATAATATAATATCAGTTTGCTTTATATAGTTTATAAAAGGAATTACATTGTATTTTGCTTTTTCCAATAATGGATTTTCAGCTCGCATGATCCAAAGGTTCATGTGAGGTATTTTCATCACTTTGCATCCACTGTTGTCATCTATGTCGTCCTCTGTGTTCATTAGATTTTTACGTTTCAGTTGATTAATTTGATTCACTGTAGCAAATGCAGAGATGTTAACACCAAATGAGTGAATTGCTGCTCATCAAGGGGAGCACCGAAATTTGCAACTTCTGGAAGCTGCCACTCCAAATTATATTTAAAAAAATGAAACCAATCTGTGAATTCTGGGGGATTCAATTCTGGCCATTGTATTGCACGTTTGACACAGTGGTTTGACATCATTATCTCAAGGATTTTTACCACAATTTAGGAGGCATAATGAATTTGATATCTAGAACGTCAGAGCATCAGTTATTGATCTTTTGATTCTCCTCTTCCTCCCAAGAACAATAGCTCTAGAATACTGCCGATGATGATGTCAAACAACATGCGCAATACAATGGCCGACTGAATAGCCACTCGCCATAACTTATGGAATAATTATACCCCCGCTCCACCGGAGCTTTTTTCTCAGCAACTATTGATGGCAGAAATCTGATATTTGATCGCAAGCTTCATATAGGTATGTTATATTGTGGGAAGCGTTTTTGGACCCGTCCGATTCCTACTTCCTGTTTGCTGAATTAGTTGGTTTTTATACACATTGAACATATATGCGGGATATCTGATAAGTGAGCATTAGCTCACAGTTCATCTTGTTATCACCAAATTAAATTTTCTCCAGTAGACAATTACTGGTGATATGGGTTATTAGCAGGTCAGTGGGACATTATTTACAAATGCTTAGTCAGACACGCGACATGCGGGTCTATTGGCAAATATGAAATGGAAACAAACTTGGATGGTTCTCAAAGTTTTATTAGATATTAGTTTCTTCAGAAATTCAACAGAGCTGCAAGAGCCATTATGCTTTCTGATTGGCTGAATTTTGAAAATCTTTTCAGGAACCGCATGTGTGATAAAATTGCTACATGGTAGGATTGTTCCTTATATAACCCTCGAAGAGGTTTTTTTTTTTATTCATCCGAAACGCAAGATGTTCTCAACCACAGAACAAAGTTTTAAGACCTCATGTATAAAATATTTTAAGATTATTCTTATCTGAAACCACTGAATCTTTTGACAGCAAATTTTGCTGGAATGTTCCTTTCATTGTGGTTTCTTTTTCGTATTGATTAGGAATCAAAGATGATCACCAACACAAGACAAAGTTTTAACACAGGACCCTATGGGATAATTGCAAAATAGTTTTTCTATGAAATTGAACTTGATTTAATCCAAAATGTACATAAATAGTCAATGGATGCTTCCGTACAGGCATTAAAGCACTATTTCTCCAATCAGAACCAAGAACAAATACAAAAGTAGTCCTATTTAGCTCACCTGTGTGAGCTATTGCCATCACTTGGCGTCTGTCGTCCTTCCATTGTCCGTCTGTAAACTTTTTCAAAAATCTTCTCCTCTGAAACCACTGTGCCAATTTAAACCAAACTTGGCCTGAATCATCCTTAGGGGGTTCCCTTTAAAAGTTATGTCCGATGACCCTGCTGACCAACCATCATGGCCACCATGTCTATAAATAGAACATAGGGGTAAAATCAGCAAAAAAAGCGGGGATAAAATTTTAATTATATCCATTGCTGCTTTAGTATTAGTCAAAATGAGCTCAAATTTTATTTACAGCTACATGGCAATGAGTAGTCTAACATATATTCCGAGTTTTTCTGTGAAATTTTTCTTTCAGCTGATTTATGCCGATTATGAAAAGTAAGCATATTTTGGTAAAAGATCACATTTAAATCTTCTCTGAAACGTTTGAACTGAATTAAGCCAAATTTGGCAGGGATAGTCCTTGGGTGGTCCCATTTCAGAATTATGTCCGACAGCTCCGTCCTCCATTCAAGATGGCTGCTGTTACTAAAAATAGAAATTTCTTCAATTGTCCATTGCTACTTTATTATAAATCTAAATGATCTCAATTTTTTATTGCAGCTACATGGAAATGAATAGTTTAACATATATTCTGAGTTTTCTGTGAAATTTTTCTTTCAGCCAAATTATACTGATTATGCAAATTAGGCATATTTTGATAAAAGATCACATTTAAATCTTCTCCTCTGATACCCCTGAACCAAATTAAACCAAGCCTGGCAGGGATGGTCCCTGGGTGGGCTGGGCTCCTTTCAAAATTGTGTCCAACAGCCCCACCCTCCATGCAAGATGGCTGCTGTTACTAAGAATAGAAATTTCTTCAATTGTCCATTGCTGCTTTAGTATAAGTCAAAATGAGCTCAAATTTTAACTGCAGCTACATGGCAATGAGTAGTTTAACAAATATTCCAGGTTTTTCTGTGAAATTTTTCTTTCAGCCGATTTATACCGATTGTGCAAATTGGGCATATTTTGATAAACGATCACATTTAAATCTTTTCCTCTGAAACCGCTGAAACAAATTAAACCAAACGTGGCAGGGATGGTCCTTGGTCCCTTTCAAAATTATGTCCGACATTCAGGATGGCTGCTGTTACTAAAAATAGAAATTTCTTCAATTGTCCCGTGCTGCTTTAGTATAAGTCAAAATGAGCTCAAATGTTAACTGCAGCTACATGGCAATTAGTAGTTTAAGATATATTCCGGTTTTTCTGTGAAATTTTCCTTTCAGCAGATTTTTACCGATTATTACATATTTTGATAAACGATCATATTTAAATCTTCTTCTCTGAAACCGCTGAACCAAATTAAAGCAAATTTGGCTGGGATGGTCATTGGGTGGTTCCCTTTCAATAGTGTGTCTGACAGCCCCACCCTCCATTCAAAATGGCTGCTGTTACTAAAAATAGAAATTTCTTTAGTTGTCATTTTCTGCTTTATTACAAATCAAATGAAATCAAATTTTAACTGCAGCTACATGGCAATGAGTAGTTTAACATATTCTGGGTTTTTCTGTGAGATTTTTTTCAGCCAGTTTATTCCGTTTAGGAATATTGTGAGATAAAAATCACATCAAAATCTTTTGCTCAGAAATTTGAGTTGAAATGATCTTTGGGTGGCCCACTTTCAAAATTATGTGTAACACCCCAATTTTCTGTTTCAACTTTAGATGTCAAATTGAAAACCAGGTGAGCGATTACAGGCTCCTGGGAGCCTCTAGTTTTTAATAAAGAAAAATTGTTTCACTTTGTTGTGTTTTAAAAAATATTAAATGTAATGGCATAAATAATATTATATAGATTATCTTGAGCCAAATTTGATTGGATAGTTGTATTTTAATATTTTTAAGGAGTGAGCCTCTAGTTTATCTTCTCAAAATGATAATAAATTGATTTTTTTAAATGAATAAGTTGGCACTAAATTATTGAGACATTACCAGTGAATAGGTTAACAGTTTAATATGTCATTTCTTGGCATGTGAGAAGAATTAATTCTCACCAGAAGAGAGCAGGTGCTTGTCACATATGGCAGCTGTATATTTTACCTTTATCATAATATTTACCCGGTAATTGTTAGTTTGAAATGTGTCATAAACTTTAAATTGATTGGTCATGTGCTTTGGTCAATGGTCCTGAAGGTCAGGCCATGCCAGCTATTTCCTTTTACATTTTACATTTTCTTCTCCTCTATAATATCAGAAATGTTTGAAGTAAATCTTGTCAGAAATATTCCTTGGGTGGTCGTGAATTCTAGATGCATACGGACTAGCAGGGAGTTTTAAAGTAATTCCCTTGTGAAAAGGCTGAATAATCGTCTCAGAAAGTACAGAACGGGTTGAATAAAAATGTCATATAATTCGATAGTCAGTTTGCAAAGTAGTGTTTTATTTGCATTGATTTAAATCTAAAATTGCAAAACAAAATCACATAACCACATAGTTGTACATAAGACTTTAATTTCTTTAAGATCTTCTTTTGTGAAACCATTAAACAATTTGAAAGCAAACATTGTAGGAATATTTTTTCAGTGGTCATCTAAAAAGTGTGAGCTATTTTGGACCAAATTGCAAGACTCATGCTACACTATTAAGATTTTTCTAAACAAAGTTTGTCTTTTTATCGTAATTGAAAACCTGTTCTGACTGCCACCACGTGGGTCCATTTTAGCAAAGGTCTCAATGACAAGAAGAGTTTGGAGATCAAAGGGGTAAATCGAGGCAGGACAGACAACACAATGGCAAAAAGAGAAAGGACTGAAGGCCAAGCAATGATATATAAAACACTATACATAAAACTAAAGATCGAGTAACACAAACTCCACTTAAAAAAAAGGGGGGGTGAACTCAGGTGCTCAGGAAGGGGAAGCAGTTCCTGCACCACTAATGGCATCCATCGTGTTGTTCTAGTTACAAACTTGGTGATAAGTCATGAATGAGGAAAGGACTGGGACGTGTTTATGATATGATAGAATAAGATCTGCCATTCAAAATTATAATGTATTAGTTCAATGATTCAAGATAATTAGAACATACAGAATAGTAAAGGGCTTTTCATTGCAGATCAAGATGGAAATTTGAATTACTATGTGATCAACCTCCTTACACGCAGAGAAAATAAGTTTCTGTGCATATCCTGTATGAAAAGGGGTCCGAACAACTTCTTCCAATAATGTTCATCACTCAATAATTCTTATAGAATTAATGTACCGTATATCGTTTTGGTGCATTTTGATTGGACAAGAGCACTGTCACCTGTTTGTTTTTTATTTGTTCATAAATCGATGAACTTTTGTGTTTTTGATCTGTTCATAGCTCGATGAACTTTTTTTTGTTTAACCAACATAAAAAATATGGTAACCGATGACGGAAACTACGATAGTGTCAGATTGACAGCCATATTTACAATAATGCACAAAAATAATTAAAATGCCTACTTGCAAACATCTTTTAGGTAAATTTTATCAAAATTGAAGTGTACACCAAGCCTAATGACATCTGATCTTTACGTTTTTAGCTTGAAAACTTCATATGACATCACGTTGTTAATGTGCCAACGCCGTCAACAACATTTCATAGAATTTTAATTTGTGTGATTTTTAGACCAGGGATATGCAAGAATATATTTTTATGTTCAGTATTGCATTGAGGAATTATAAGGATTAAACAGTTCTTTTCAGGAGTTCATGCATGTGTACACGGTGCCGATGCACTCACAAACTTTACATAAATGTCCTTCAGATGTTTATTCAGTTTATGAGTGCATCGGCACTGTACACATGCATGGACTCCTGAAAAGAAGCGTTTAATCCTATAGTAATCCTGAGTATTATTGAACTTGTGCTATATACATTCGCTGACAAGGAGACATGTGATTAAAACACATTCCATCTGCAAGTTGTAAATACATTAGTGTCACCTGAGCTTAGATTATTTTAAGTATGAAAGGCAATCTTGTTTTAAATCATTCAAATACTTGTTTTCTTACATCTTTCAGGTGACCTTCTGTTGTAATGCTGGATGGACATTTCGATTTATTCACATAGGGATTGGAGCTGTGTGTTTGGGAGCTGTTCTAATTATACTATATTTGACAGAAACAGAATTAACAGAGTTTATATTGAAACATTATAAAACACCAAAGTCAACCAAGAAGGAATGAAATTAAAATACAATATCAAATTTATTGAATCCCACTTTTTTAGCTCACCTTGCCAAAGGCAATGTGAGCTTTTGCCATCACTTGGCAACCGTCGTCTGTCGTTCGTTAACTTTTCACATTTTAATCTTCTCCTCTGAAACCCCTCAGCCAAATGAACTGAAACTTGGTAGGAAGCATCTATAGAAGGTCCTTTCTAAAGATTGCATATTTTCTCCAGATCCATTAACAAACATGGGCACCACAAGCAATTCTTGTTTCTGATTGGCCAATTTTTTAAAATCTTCTCCTCTGAAACCACTTGGCCAAATGAACCGAAACTTGGTAGGAAGCATCTATGGAATGTCTTCTATGAAGATTGCTCAATTCGTCTCGATCGGTTTACAAACATGGCTACCACCGAAACTTGGTAGGAAGTATCTATGGAATGTCCTCTATGAAGATTGCTCATTTCATCCCGATCGGTTAGCAAATATGGCCACTACATGCAATTCTTGTTTCTGATTGGTCGATTTCTAAAAAATCTTTTCCTTTGAAACTTCTTAGCCATATGAACCGAAACTTGGTAGGAAGCATCTACATATATGGAAGGTTCTGTATTAAGTTTTCTCAAAGCAGAATGAAAGGTGAGCAACACAGGCTCAGCCCACTGAGTCTCTAGTTTTACTTTCCTCCATTTGAAAATCGAAGCTAGTAGAGACACATAATATGGATTGAACATTAAAACCTTGGAGTAGGACCAGGACTGTAATAAAGGTGACAAAAAACATAATAAGTAAAATCATCTCAAATGATGAACAAATTTCTATTTTAAAATGCCTCCATTTTTTTTGGCACAAAATGACTCTCATTTGTATGCATTTCTGTATTCCGTAACACCTGAGTTTACCCCCACTTTTTAGCAGGGTTCATGTTGGTCAATCTTTAGTTTTATGTGTAGTGTTTTGTAGATCATTCTTTTTACCTTTTGTCCTTTTCCTTATGGTCATAATCATTGTATTAACTGTCCTTATTCATCTTACGGCTTCTGATTACCCCTTCAGTATCTTCAAACTTTTCTTCCCCATTTCAAATAATTTGGGTCAATGTATTTGCATATTCAAGAATTTCTAATCTGATATTGGAATCCAAAAGCATATCCATTGTTTAGATTGGGTCAAAATTCTATCTAGCATAAACTTGTATAATTTGACTAGATCTATTTAGAAATGATCAATTTTCAACTATCAGTGAGAAGTCTCTATGTCAGATTGCTACTATTGTCTGTTTGGATGTGATAATATATGTTATCATTCAATTCATAACATTAACTCACAACTCGATACTCCTTTTAAAGAAAATAGTGCCAATAATACCATATGAAGAAAAGATTTGATTTGATATATTTTTTTTTACTGCCCTTGACCAAAGGTCAACGTGAGGTATTATTATCACTTTGCATTCATCGTTGACCGACAAACTATTGTCCCAGTTGGAGCCTAATACAGTTACCATTAGTGGGCAGGAACTGCTGTCCTTCCGGGTCTCCTTGAAACCCCTGTTTAATTAGGGTATGTGTTGTTCAATCCTTAGTTTTTTGTTACACTTATTTTCAGCAATTGTATTGTCTGTTCACATGATAGAAAACAACAATACATCTAGCATTTATTAGATAAATATTTTATTACTTCAAAACATTGATAAAAAACAACTAAATAAAACATTACTGACAACAAATGATTCACAAACAAATCAGATATACACAGCTGCTACTAAAAACTTAACATGTTATATGAAAAAATAATAACTCAATCATATACAGATGCTACTAAAACTCATCATGTTATGTGAAAAACACAAGTCTGATATATACAGATGCTATTTAAACTAACATGCCAAACAAAAATTACTCTAAAATATAGATTTGATTTGATTTGATTTTTGGTGTTTAACGCCACTTTCAACAATATTTCAGCTATATCATGGCGACCAGTTATAGTGGTGGAGGAAGCCGGAGTTCCCGGAGAGAACCACCGACCATGGGCAAGCAACTGGTAAACTTTATCACTTGCATTTGCGAGTCGAGTGCACCCTTTTTTGTAATTTACAAAGCCAGGCACGAACCCACGCCGTATTGGTGATAGGCTTGTATGAGTTGTTAGATCTAGCGACCTAACTCATTGAGCCACCCGGGCCCCTCTAGAATATAGAAAATATAGAGTACAACCACATGTCTACTTGCTGATTGTTACTATGCAATCAGTGCCTATCACCACTGATATTGTGAGTTCGAATCTCGATCAGGCGAGGTGTACAACATTAGGTGATAAAGTTTGTCATTGCCTTGCGACAGGTCAGTGGTTTTCTCCAGGTTCCTCCACCAATAAAACTGACTGCCACGATATAACTGAAATATTGTTCAAAGTGGCATTAAACACCATCAAACAAACGCACATAGCAGTTATAAAAAACACTCATGTCATGTTTATCATCAAATGATATTTATTATTTGAAATCGTAAATTGTTGATTTTGAAAATAAATTTTTACCTTATAAGATCTTCTTGTGATCAAATATCATCTTATCTTACTGACTCCCTCACAGCTGTTCACTTTCCTAAGCAAACTAAATATTTCCACTCGTAGTTTCTACTTCTTTAACTATCGTTGTAAATATCTCGATACATATAACTGCAATTGTGTGTGTCTACTCTATACGAGTCATAGACCTACAGAAATAACATGGGGGTATATTTTCTAAAATGCATTTATCCTAATCGTTTTCCTCCAGAAAATATAATCACAAAAAAATGAAATAATAATACACAGATGTATATAAGTGATGAAATTGTCTTATTTACTTGAATCAGAGTCTATCTAAATTTTACATTTAAGTTTCATCCAATGTTACCGGAAAGTGAAACGGTATATATGATTTGAAAAGTTGCACTGGTTGCAAAAGTTTAAAGATATCAAAGGGGTAGCCAGGAGTCGTATATCAATGATGGACAGACAAAACAATGACCAAAAGAAAAAGGACATAAGAACATACAATGATCTATAAAACAATACACAGAAAACTAAACAATGAGCAACACGAACCTCACTAAAACCAGGTGTTTCAGAAGGGCTAGCAGTTCCTGCTCCACTAGTGACACCCGTCGTGTTACTATTAAACGATAAGAACATCATTTGACATGAAAATCGTGTTGGACACCAGTATACATAAATAAATACAAATAACATTTATAAAACATAAATAATTTGTTTACAAATCTATAATATAAATATTTACAAACACAAAAGTTGCAGAAATGCATGTCTTATTGTAAGCAAAACATTAAAATTTATAAATAAAACAGTTCTAGAGTAATACGAAAAAATATATGGATTGTTTTGACTGACAAGTGAAAACACAATGCAAGATTTCTTTAAACCACAACATTAATGAAATATTTCACCACAAAAATAATAAAATATTTAACAAGTGTGAGTGGTGAAGTAACAACTGCATGTATTTCAAGTGAAAATAGATATATGTATCTCATTATGGCAAGAACATAATAAGATACCAGTGTCATAATGTATCACTCATTCATGCACAGTATGGCACATGTAGTCAGAACATACTGGTGAGGTAAAGTATCACTCATTCGTAAACAGTATGTCACATGTAGACAGAACATACTATAGATAACATACTGGTGAAATGAAGTATCACTCATTCATGAACAGTATGTCACATGTAGACAGAACATACTATAGGTAACATACTGGTGAAATAAAGTATCACTCATTCATGGACATAATGTCACATTTAGACAGAACATACTATAGGTAACATACTGGTGAAATGAAGTATCACTCATTCATGAAAGGTATGGCACATGTAGACAGAAGATACTATAGATAACATACTGGTGAAATAAAGTATCACTCATTCATCAACAGAATGGCACATTTAGACAGAACATACTGGTGAAATAAAGTATCACTCATTCATGAACAGAATTTCACATGTAGACAGAACATACTGGTGAAATAAAGTATCACTCATTCATAAATAGTATGGCACATGTAGACAGAACATACTATAGATAACATACTGGTGAAATAAAGTATCACTCATTCATGAAAATATGACACATGTAGTCAGAACATACTATAGGTAACATACTGGTGAAATGAAGTATCACTCATTCATGAACAGTATGTCACATGTAGTCAGAACATACTATAGATAACATACTGGTGAAATAAAGTATCACTCATTCATGAAAAGTATGACACATGTAGTCAGAACATACTATAGGTAACATACTGGTGAAATAAAGTATCACTCATTCATGAACAGTATGGCACATGTAGACAGAACATACTGGTGAAATAAAGTATCACTCATTCATGAACAGTATGACACATGTAGTCAGAACATACTATAGATAACATACTGGTGAAATAAAGTATCACTCATTCATGAACAGTATGTCACATGTAGACATAACATACTATAGGTAACATACTGGTGGAATGAAGTATCACTCATTCATGAACAGTATGCCACATGTAGTCAGAACATACTATAGATAACATACTGGTGAAATAAAGTATCACTCATTCATGAACAGTATGACACATGTAGTCAGAACATACTATAGATAACATACTGGTGAAATAAAGTATCACTCATTCATGAACAGTATGTCACATGTAGACAGAACATACTATAGATAACATACTGGTGGAATATAGTACAAATGTATCACTCATTCATGAACAACACTATAACATACTGGTGGCATAAGGTATATCCCTCTCATGGACAGTATGAAACATGTCAAGCGAACATTATAGTACAATTTTTATGACATAATGCATCACACATTCACGGATAGTAAAACGCGTGTCTTTCATACATACTAATAATAAATTACTGGTGAAAAAAAGTATCAACCGACGATTATCACCCATTCATGAACACTATGACACTAAGAAGCAGAACAAATTAATAGTAATATACTGGTGACATAAAGTAGTGCTATTCATGAAAGGTATGGCACATGTAGACGGAACATAACTACAGGTAACATACTGATGAAATAAAGTATCACTCATTCATGAAAAGTATGTCACATGTAGACAGAACACACTATATGTAACATACTGGTGACATATACATGTAGTATCACTTATTAATAGACATTATGATGAATATAGACAGAGTATATAAATAGTAACATATTGGTGACATAAAGTATTTTCATTCATGAAAAGTATGGCACATGTAGACGGAACATACTATAGGTAGCATACTGGTGACATAAAGTATTTTCATTCATGAAAAGTATGGCACATGTAGACGGAACATACTGGTGACATATACATGTAGTATCACTTATTAATAGACATTATGATGAATATAGACAGAGCATACAAATAGTAACACACTGGGGACAAAGTACATTTTGTATCAGTAATTTATGGACTGTATGACGCCTTTATAGCGGACAAACGACTTGTAACAGTAACAATGGTCGTCGTAGCGATACGATAGCTTTAATTTATTTACATCGATCTAGTACAGCGCACAAAACGAGTCCCTACTGTTATATGTACCGGGATTTGACATCTAAAATTTGTAATTGATTTTTGTCCCACTTGTAAATAACATATAAAATATACTAATAGATACATTATATTACTTAACTTAATTTACCATGCTGTTTTACAGGTACTTGATCAATACCAGTCATCCTTCATTTTATTGACTCTAAAATGGTCGTGTGTAATTATGTTTTCATATATCAGTAATGCTTGTAATTTGTCAACTTTATATCTTTCTTCTGTTGTTTGTTTTGTAAATAATTTAATTGAATTTAATGGATAGTAATGAAAAATGAATGTGGAAGACTGTAGTTATCAACATTGTATACGAACGAATAATATAAATATTACACAAAATCCTAATTTGAAAACCAAAACCACAAAAGAACAATTTCGGCCTGGAAAAAAAGAACATTCAGATACAATACAATGTAAATACAACGGAACAACGAAAGAAGCTAAGTAAAAAAAAAAAAACTCAATTAAAACCAAAGATGGACAGCTACAGTAATGTATCCCCTAGATCTACACTTTTTTCTCTTCACGTTACAGTTCGGTTCTACATGCTTCAACTATTATGGAGTAAGGCTTAAATGTGGAATTCACATAATGTAATCAAATATACATGGATATGAGAAAATTGTTAATTAAAATCTTCGTAATTATCACGATTCATCATGGACAATTCCGACTACATTGCAAAAGTATAAAATTAACTGCTACCTTATAACTGACATATTGTTGAAAAGAAAGTAATCAGCTTCTACAAAGCAAAATAGTTCTGGGGTACGAGACTACAGTCTGTAACAGTGGAACAGGAACAGCTGACCCTTCCGGAGCACGTGGGTTCATCACAGGGTTTATGGTGAGGGTTCGTTGTTGCTCGATCTATTTTATTTTCTGTCCTTCTTCGATTTACTATTTCTGATTAATACCCCTTTGATATTTTCAAACTTTTCTCATAATACCAGTGCAATTTTTCAAATGACACAAACCGTTTAACTTTCCGGTAACATTGGCTGGAACTTGTATTGCCCCTTTGATATGTTAAGAACTTATGCGTACATTTCGTGATAGACGTCAATGTGATGTAAATGCGTTTTATCTGAACATTTACCATGGATACACCACATGAAAACGGTTTTTGATTGGATGTTCTGTCAAATATATTACTTCAACTGACCTTGCAATTTCCATCAATCAGAAATATTTTGACAATTTGTTTTGATAACAATATTAATATACCCGTTTAAATTGAAAGAAAACAGTTTTTTCTTACTTTTTATACGTACATTTAAAACTGTCACAAAAAATGAATAAAATTGTTCGTTGAAGTTGAAACCTTGAAATGTATACAACAACGTTTCACAACACTTGTCATTCATCTTAAAAATCAAACATGTGTTTTTTACAATGGAGTTAATTTGCATGTTGGAACTGATCAACTAATTTGAATATAAAAATGCATATGCATATAATTGTTACTAGAACATAGTCGAAATTCAAGAACATGTAAATTATTCAAATAATTTAGCCGAATGAAAAATTCCATAATTTTAGTTTCTGGAAAATATGTTGACACACGAAAAATACATTCGACTGTTGTATATTAATTTTAAAGTGATCATCCGGAACGACTATCTCTGCCGAATTTGAATTGCAGTTTACAATGCCTTCTAAGTACATGTACATCTTAAGTTAATGGAACATTTTATTGAAACATGCATGCCTTGCATAATACCAAATGATATAACACCATGCATGTCTTAATACAGCCCCAATTGTATTCATCAAGCAAATCATTATTGTGCACTCATATACATTTCAAAATCGTAGAAAAAAAATAAGGTATGGCGGACATCTTGAATGGTAGCTAGACTTTCAGATACTTTTTTTTTAATTAAATATGTTGCGTTGCCATTACTTTACAGAAAATGTACAACAATAACGACAGATGTGAACAGTGTCTGATTTAAGGGAATAATCACAGCACAAACATGCAGTCGACCCAATACAGTACATCATTACCTTACTAAAACACAACATTATTCATTGATATTACATACAAGTGATTAAGATCCCCAAAAAAAAGAACAATAGTGATACATTTATAAATAAATTTAACTTTGTGTTGTACCTATATTATATTTGTACCTATATTATATTACCCTGGGTAAATAAAAAAAAAAAAAAAAAAAACAATATTATTAATATCATGCAAAAAATTCAACACTCAAGAAGAAACTTGTAAATCATTGTAATAGCTAACGTATCTACATTATCAAGATGGCAATTCATATATGTGCCGATAGTAAATTTGCTGGAAATTGTCGGTAATCAAAGCATGTTGGTGCAGATTAGTTGGACACTACTATGCAAGACGTTTAGACGTCAGACCAGCACAGAATGCCAAGGGTTTACAAGGATTATACTATGTATTACCTAAAATGTTTAAAAGTAGAATGTCATCTTCATATTTCGGCTAGTTTAGTAGTTAGTTGTAAGAACAATTTAAAGATACCAGAATCAAATGCCATAAATCAAAGGACAGATAATAAAATGATCAAAGGAAAAATAACCGAAATAGGCAATCAATGGTTTACAAAACATTACACAGAAAACAAAAATTAATGAGCAACACAAACCATACTAAAACCGGGGAAGTACCTGCTCCAATAGTGGCATACGTCGTGTAGACTTTCTCCAACAAAATTCAGTCTGGAGTTGGCATCTGATCAAATTAAGAAAATTTCATCCAATAAGATCAACTTTGGCAGATTGCTATTTTATTATTATTTCGGACCAGTCTGACAAATTGACTAGGAGGTTCGATATGAGGAAACATCATTAAAAACCTTTAATATATCATTCCTGAACAGTACTGTCCTTTTCTGGAATTTGTATAATATGTTATTATTGTTTCCCTGTGTATCTACAATATGTCTACTCAATCTTTCCTAAAAATTCTACAAAACCTTCTTTATTAGTAACAAGATTCCTCCCATTTTTGTTTTAAATCAAAATTTCATTTCAAATGACACACTATGCTTGAATTTAAGAAAACCCAAGATGGAAAGAACTACAAACAAAAACTGTACATCATTTTACCTTTCTTGTTAGCCAATTGACCAATAAAATAAAGTGATTTTTAAAGATACTGTCTACCGGACAATAGATATCCGATCTTTGAAAATCACCACATACCATTGAGAAATTACCCAAATAATGTTCCTGAAGTTGTTCTTTATCAGTGTAATTCCTTAATTTTCCATCACCATGGCAACTTGTTACATGAATTTCAAATTATTATGCAAAACAATATCTAGAATACAGTAGTAAAATATATTACAAATGTACCAGTATATCAGAACTTCTGTTTGTAGAATAACACTCAACACAAGCTCAATGACAATTGCAACACGTACCACTTTTTGAAATTTTGAGCATTGTATATATAAAATACACGTAAGTTATGTCATTTAATTATTTAATGTACTTAAATTTAATAGCTTGTGATATTATAATATCACTTTCTCACAATCGAGTTTGTTCAGTGGTACTCGCAACGCCCATTAGCATGCATGGTGGTGATTTTAATACAAAGTCTGATTCAAATGATGGAATCTGAGAAATATGTAATTCTGATAAATGAATATCAACCAAGCGAGAGTGAACAGTTCCTCCAATCTTTTCATTGTACTTTTCTTCTGATGATCTTATTCGGTGGCTGTTAATCTTGTAGGTAGCCATTTTGTTGAACCTTATACAACAACTGTGGCATTTAATACAACAAGCCCTCCAAGGAAATCGCATCAATGCCGAACGAAAACTTTTTGCGCATGCACTGTACAATACAAAATTTACACTGAAGTTGACATAGTATATTATCTGGAAAAACATCTGCCACAGAATTTCATTTCTAGAAGTAATATATGTGTGGTCGAAGGCACTGCGCAAGATCGATTGTAATCGAATCACGTGACACGGTAAGTTAAGCACCAAAAAGACAAGAATAACAACAACGATCATTCTCGTTAACTTTGACTGTGCTTTCATTCCTTGCTGAGTTGAAGGGTTTGTGCCATTAGTTGGGTCAGTGGCTGTTAGTGAATTAAGCGACTCAGTTTGACAATTGTTACGAGTCTCATCAGGTTGGCTACTAGATGTGTAGAATTTACTTATATCTACTAGAAGTCGCGTTATCATGAAAATGATCATAGAGAATGGTATGATCAGTGTAAGCAACGTATCCAATACTGTAAATATCATCATTTGCTCGTAATTCTGTGGGGCTGAAACACATTTCTTTTCCCCATTTGACATTACTATTACCTTGGATGTCCAGAATGAAAATAAGTAGAACACCACAGCAAAAATGACCAAACCAATGACTGATTTCTTGGCAAATCCTGGACGACAAATCTTTGTGCCTAATGATGAATGGAAAACGGCAACGTACATATCGGCTGTGAAGGCATTCACATACCAAACTGACGTAAATCCAAATACATACGTCATAAATACCACCATATGGCAAACTCCTTCTTGATGAAAGAAATGTATGCCAATTATGTCAAACCAACCTACCCATACACATACGAGGAATCCAGTATCGGAAATGGCCAGTGCCGCCAAATATATCGATGTAGATATCCTGTTTAGTTTGGAGAAAACGAACACCATGAAGGAACAAACGTTTCCAACAAAACCTGACATGACTATGAATGGAATAAGATACGTGTTTGAGTATTTCACAATTAACCACAGTGGACTTTTGTTGTTGGCCAATGCAGTAAATGTACCATATTCTGTTAAATTGGTCATTGTTTGGCTATTGTTGTACTTGATGGTGATATTCATGATATTCATTTTTGTGTTTCTAACTAGCTGACTTTTGTGTTTCTAACTAGTTAACTTTCGTGTTTCTAACTAGCTGACTTTCGTGTTTCTAACTAGCTGACTTTTGTGTTTCTAACTAGTTGACTTTCGTGTTTCTAACTAGCTGACTTTTGTGTTTCTAATTAGCTGACTTTTGTGTTTCTAACTAGCTGACTTTCGTGTTTCTAACTAGTTGACTTTCGTGTTTCTACCTAGCTGACTTTCGTGTTTCTAACTAGCTGACTTTCGTGTTTCTAACTAGCTGGCTTTCGTGTTTCTAACTAGCTGACTTTCGTGTTTCTAACTAGCCGACTTTCGTGTTTCTAACTAGCTGACTTTCGTGTTTCTAACTAGCTGACTTTCGTGTTTCTAACTAGTTGACTTTCGTGTTTCTAACTAGCTGACTTTCCTGTTTCTAACTAGTTGACTTTTGTATTTCTAACTAGTTGACTTTCGTGTTTCTAACTAGCTGACTTTCGTGTTTCTAACTAGCTGGCTTTCGTGTTTCTAACTAGCTGACTTTCGTGTTTCTAACTAGCTGACTTTCGTGTTTCTAACTAGCTGACTGTCGTGTTTCTAATTAGCTGACTTTTGATTTACTGTCTACCAATATCCTCATCTTGGTAACAATAACACTACTGTAATTTGGCTGCAAATATAAAAAGAAAGAGCAGTTACAAAACAGCAAATGAATTCAAAATATTTTTTTACTGCTATGTTTATTTGATGTAAGTGTGTTATTGTGCCATATCGAAACTTATTTATATAATAGTTACTTATGTATAGGGCATTATCGTGATTTATAGACTGCCCAAGGGACAGTAGTATTGACTGAAACAGTGATAATGCCCGAGCCGCAGGCGAGGGCATTATCAGTGTTGAAGTCAATACTACTGTCCCAAGGGCAGTTTATCTATCATGATAATGCCCTATACATAAGTAACTATTATTTTTATTTCATTGAAGGAAATAAGACTTTCTAAATAATTTTGCTCATTTTAGTACATTGTTGGCTTACATTGACAACTGTACGTCTCCGTTGCGTTTTGAAAAAGGGACGTCGCAACTCTAAAACCTCGAGCGGTCATTAACATGATAATGCCCGCGGGCGATCAAGGAGTGAAAATATTAAACTTCTGGATGATCGAGTTATCGTACATATAAAACAGAACAATTGTGAACAGGGAAATCTTTTTTAAGTTGATACATGACCTAGTTTGAACTAAGAATAGGTGCGTGAAATATACTGGAGGCGTGCGACTGGCTGATTTATTTTTACATTTTGAGAGCGGCACGTGTAAGCTCTTACTACAAAAAAAAGTTTGGACAAGATCACATTAAATAACAGAAAGTAGCTGAACTAAATGAAGAAATTTTTTATTGAAAACAAATCTGTGAACAGAAAATTAAACAGGAGCAGTGCTAAATCCCATAGTACCTTCGGGGAGATAATAATTTATACCAATTATTAACATCACATGCTTGATAAGGTTCAATTTACAATTTCTATATAATGTAATTATTATTAAGACTAAGGTTCTCCTCCTTCAGATATAGGTTCTCCTGTTTAGGACCTTTGCTTTTCTTGCTCCCATAGCCTTTTAAATTATTTGGTCTTTCAATCTTTTGGCTTTGGATGAAGGTTATCCCAGAAACGTACATGATGAAGGTTATCCCAGAAACGTACATGATGAAGGTTATCCCAGAAACGTACATGATGAAGGTTATCCCAGAAACGTACATGATGAAAGTTATCCCAGAAACGTACATGATGAAGGTTATTCCAGTAACGTACATGATGAAGGTTATCCCAGTAACGTACATGATGAAGGTTATCCCAGAAACGTACATGATGAAGGTTATCACAGAAACGTACATGATGAAGGTTATCCCAGAAACGTACATGATGAAGGTTATCCCAGTAACGTACATGATGAAGGTTAT
>MJUT01056337.1:373276-389161 GCA_002080005.1 Gigantidas platifrons
GCCTAACAATCCAATGTCTATACAACTGGTGCTGCTACTTCTCTACCAAACATCAATTGAACGCCTAACAATCCAATGTCTATACAACTGGTGCTGCTACTTCTCTACTAAACACGCAGCATTAAGAGTAAGAGCAAAGACTGATTGTCTAGGAATCATGATATCATGCCCGAGAGATGCAACATGTTGACTGTCGATTTATTGAGTTAACACTACAAAAATCTAGTTCGGCATTTTAGACAAAGCATATAGCGTCATCATTATCTCATTAAAATACCCTGTATAACTTCTTCTGGCCATACTACTGCTGACATATGCTCACATGGCATTAAACAGCAATATCCCACCGACTCACAATTTAAAATACGCTTTCCGTTGTTAGCTTTGACTCTGAGCAGAAGCCATCGTTTGATAGACTTTGTAAACCATTTCCTAATGTAACAAATTGTAACGGTACTAGAGTCATGGATGTGAAACAACGGTATTGCTTGATTTAACAACAATGCACTTTGTTCCTGTTACGTCCTTTTGTATATAGAGCTGACCCCCCACCCCCCAATATAAATTGTTACTGAAAATAGAATTAGTAAAATTCCAAATGTGTGGTTCTTTGAAAAAATAGAAGAGAAAAAGTAGGCCAAATAGAGCAAATTTCATTGGATGCAGTATTGACCAATCCCATTCAAGATTTTTCCAATTCATGTCGTCATGACATTCTTCAAAAATGTCATTCGACAGATGTGTCAAATTGGAAGTATCAAAATCATGCATTTCTGGAAAAGATCGATCAACGTATGTGATATGTTATGTACATGTATGATAATTGCCATTTCAACTGTTGATTATCATTTAGAATTTGTTGAAGCTGAAAATGAATATTAATTTACTCATTTTGTCAATAAAATTAATATACAATCTTTTGTAGAGATCGATGCCAATTTTTATGGACCCTAGAAATCAATCCTGACCGAGACCGCAGTTCGAGGTCGATATGTGTACTTTATGTCCATACAAACTCATATTGACTGCTGCAAACGACTCTTAATTGGTTTCTTGCATAAAAGATACGTATAAGTGAATCATTGATTTATTGTTGTTTAACGTCAAGTGAGTAATTCGGCTATATTCATGACAAGAACACTTCTACAATAATATCGCTTGGGTTTTATATGCCGCTGGGATGGGTTAATGCATGGATATTTTTATATTTTTGCCACAAGGAAAAGGAATGGTCTTGGATATTTTCCTTACACGAGACAGACACCCGTTTCATGTGTATTCTACAACTCAGCAGGAACCGATCTTTCCACGAGGATTTGTTCAGTCATACTTGTGGTCCGCTATTTCACGACCAGGCATGTGAATGACTTCACTCCACAGACTCTATTACGTAGAATAATCTTACTTACATACATAAACAAGAAGTGAATCACACTTAAATGCGATTTGCAATATTTCCTGTTTTTCCATAATCAAGCATTTATTTTTATGTCACACAAACACTACATGGTCATATCATGCCTCATTTTGCTGTGTACTGGTATCTTATACTAGTTCATGGAGCTGTCCAGTGGTCCTATCATGCCTCATTTTGCTGTGCTCTGGTATCTTATACTAGTTCACGGAGCTGTCCAGTGGTCATACCATGCCTCATTTTGCTGTGTTCTGGTATCTTATACTAGTTCACGGAGCTGTCCAGTGGTCATATCATGCCTCATTTTGCTGTGTTCTGGTATCTTATACTAGTTCACGGAGCTGTCCAGTGGTCAGATCATGCCTCATTTTGCTGTGTACTGGTATCTTATACTAGTTCACGGAGCTGTTCAGTGGTCCTATCATGCCTCATTTTGCTGTGTTCTGGTATCTTATACTAGTTCATGGAGCTGTCCAGTGGTCATACCATGCCTCATTTTGCTGTGTTCTGGTATCTTATACTAGTTCATGGAGCTGTCCAGTGGTCATATCATGCCTCATTTTGCTGTGTACTGGTATCTTATACTAGTTCACGGAGCTGTCCAGTGGTCATATCATGCCTCATTTTGCTGTGTACTGGTATCTTATACTAGTTCACGGAGCTGTTCAGTGGTCCTATCATGCCTCATTTTGCTGTGTACTGGTATCTTATACTAGTTCACGGAGCTGTCCAGTGGTCATACCATGCCTCATTTTGCTGTGTTCTGGTATCTTATACTAGTTCATGGAGCTGTCCAGTGGTTCTAATATGCCTCATTTTGCTGTGTTCTGGTATCTGATACTAGTTCATGGATCTGTCCAGTGGTCATACCATTCCTCAATTTGCTGTGTATTGGTATCTGATACTAGTTCACGGAGCTGCCGAGTGGTCATACCATGCCTCATTTTGCTGTGTACTGGTATCATATACCAGTTCATGGAGCTGCCCAGTGGTTCTAGTATGCCTCATTTTGCTGTGTACTTATATCATATACTAGTTCACGGAACTACCCAGTGGTTCTAACATGCCTCATTTTGCTGTGTACTGATATCATATACCAACCAGTTCATGGAGCTGCCCAGTGGTTCTAATATGTCTGATTTTGCTGTGTACTGGTATCATATACTAGTTCACGGAGCTGCCCAGTGGTTCTAATATGTCTGATTTTGCTGTGTATTGATATCATATACCAGTTCATTAAAATGCAGAGTCTTCAGATTTTAAGAACTGTTAAATGCATCTATTGTGCGTATGTGTAAGGCATAACAATCAATAACGAGTATATCCACCGCGTTTATTGTGAAGTTCTGTAACACGCCTCGTCATGCTTCGCACAAGACGCCTAAGCCGTTCTTGGGGGAACTGTTACCACTCCTGTAAGATAGCAGTTCTTAATTCATCAATATTTTGACATTTTGTATTGCGTTGGTTAATTTTTCGGTCAATAAAGTGCCATACATGCTCTATAGGGTTCATGTCTGGCGACATCGCAGGCCATGGCATTGTCTGAACAGCCTCTTGCTGTAAAAAAATGTTGTACAATTCGGGCTCTATGTGGCCTAGCGTTGTCATCCATGAACATTGGCCTGTCAGCCAACGCATGATTGTCGAAATGGAGGACTACGCTTGGAGCGAGCACATTGTCACAGTATTTTTGGCCTGTCAGATTACCATCAAGAACGTACAAGTCCAACTTACAGTCAACGGAAAAACAACCCCAGACAGTTACACCTCCACCCCCAAAAGCAGTTGTGCCCAAAATGTGGTTGTCCTGAAATGAAGTGTTTCGTTGGCGCCAAACCATTGCACGACCGTCGGTAGGGCGTAACAAAAACGACTTTCATCAGACCAGTGGACCCGTCTCCATGTGCGAATAGTCCCCCCCCCCCAAATGATCATGTGACCAGTCAAATCGAACATGGCGATGACGCAATGTCAACTGTGGACGTTTTATGGGTCGTCGCATCATACCAAACCAATAGAAAATGAAACTTAAAACTCTACACAAAAAAATCAGCTTTTGTTCGCAAACACAAATGTTGAAAAGTACACGTGGCACTTTACACACCTTGTCATATACACATAAATAAAAATCGATCAATAACCTGTTCACAGGTAAGTAAGTATGTGTGTACAGGTAACGAAAACAGCAAACCGATTTGAAATAAGCTCATTATTAGAAAAGATATTATTGACACAAATCAGGTGGTGCTTAACTTTTGTCGGATTGTATATATATATTTGTTTCCAGGTTACATGAATAGACAATAAACAATACTCACATGATGTTGATCATACAAAATCTTGTTTCTAATATTTACGTAGATATCTAAAAAAAAAAAAGATAGAAAGATCTAAAATCAATCTAAATGCTTATTTTGGAATAATAAACATGCAAAAAAATGCATTAACTTATATAACTTTCGTCTCCATAAGCAGAAAGCAGTGTAATAAATTCCCTATGAGATCTTTTCATAAAAAGGAAAAATATATAGTTTCATAAACATTTATGGAGTCTGGGTAGGTGGTTGTTAAAGTAGTGGACGTCTGCCTACAAGCTAATCACAACTGATGTGGGTTAAAACAGAGATAACCACGTCAATGATTAAGGTATCCATACACACCCCAATTCTGGGGTTTCATCGGTAAATTTGGGACTTTTCTGGTCTTAACGATATATATCTGACCAATTCCTGAAACTGACGATAAACAAAAATTGCCCATTTTTTTTCAGGTAAACGGGAAAATAGGTTGATTACAAATAATGAAATACTTGCACACAAATTTGAGCCGAGAATATTCTTTCCAACTGATTTGAAATGTCTAGGTATAGTTGGTTAATCGGAAATGTCTTTTGTTGACAAGGAATGTAATTCTCTTCTCTATTTTGCATTAGGTTTTATAAGTTAAAAAATACAACTCTTGTCAATAAATCAGCATTCGGTTGTCCAACAGATAGGCAATAAATCAAATCTGAGACGTTATCTTACTTTATCATAGATTCACGAGATTGGGGGAGGGAAGAATAACAAGTATATTCATCCTGCACCCAGTACTGGATTAACCCTTAGGCAAAATAAGCATGTGCTTAGGGCATCACGGGGCAAGGCTATAAAGGGGCACCACAAAAATCCGGACACAAAGCAATTTATTTTATCAGCCAGATATTGGGCTCAAAAACACACCAAATTTGCTTTTCTTCAAAATGTAGGAAAAATGAAATAAAACACTAATGAATGTTATTGGCTTTATTTATACATGTTAAAACAATAAAAAAAAAACAAAACAATTAATTCAAATGATATTTTCAATGTATTTACAAAAAAAAAGTTGGCCTGTGCTTAGGGCATACAATGGCTTTAATCCGGCAATGCATGCACCTGATCAGTTTCAATCCACACGAAATGCACATTTCTTTATTATTATTTTTTATTGTTATTTATTTATTTATTGGTGCATACATTACATTTAAGATAATCGCATTGATGTGAAGATTAAACAAACACAATGTTGTTTGATGTGAATAAATATCAATTCGAATAATTCATCAACAAAGATTATCATACTAAGTACGGGAAAAATTATAGCGGTGTCACACATGATCTGTGAAAACTATGACATCAAGTGAATACAAATAATAATGATGACAAAATTGTGGCTGTCAATGGCTCTCATTGAAACGGTAAGCTAGTTGTCAAGTTAAGCTGTAGATCTGTCTAAAAATGTGGTCCAGAAATGTTTCATTCAATTGATATGGAATAGAAAGTTACCACGTGTTTGGTGTGTTTTCTCAATAAAGATTAAAAAAAAAATGAATGTGAAGATTTAAGGTCGGTAAATATAAGAAAAAAGTTCTATTTCTACGAAAATGATACATGTGTACATAATACTATATAAAATTACTAAACGAGAATACTCACTTTATTTCATTGATTCTTCTTCGCATCTATGTTAAAATATAAATGTCGAAAGTGAAAATTGTCCAGGTGTCCATATGATTTTTGATGTCATTAGCGCTTCGTCTTATCCATAGCAACGCCCAATCATCTTTAAAGACCAATTAACAACACTTTACCTTCCCTCTTATATTATCGATCTGTAAAGTTCCCCATATATCTCCGTCATTTCTGTTATACATTTTATGTAAGGATATGAAAATGATAATTTCTACTTTGATCAACTAAGCCGACTACTTTTTGAGGAAATCATTATAAAAGTACATTTGTATAATCTTTGCCCAAATATCATAGAACGGGATCATTTGTTAAGTAGGCTTGACACTTTCATTTATAGAAACATCCTAAAATAGCATTTCCGCAGAAATCGTTGGCAAGCGCATTAGCAATCCTACAACTATCTATAATATACTGAGAGGTCATAAATGCGCGCCAACTAAATATAAATCTGGCCAAATTTATATAAAAACGAGTACCAACTTAAAATGAACGTAGGACTATGCTGAACAAATCTAAGGAAATATTGTCAACAAGCAGATCCATCATATAATTGCTACAGCGCACAAACTTTGAAATCATAAATCAGAATCTGGTATGCCCCTTTGTTCTTGCTTGCCTACAAACTACACCCACCGACTATGCTTCCACTTAAAGATGCATTGAGTAAAACAATTTTACATGTTATTCAAATTCAACGTCAATGCGTCACCTCCTACCAAACTAATCCCTAGCATGTTCACTCACTCGTCGCAACTTCGGCTGATTCCGTACCTTCATCAAACCTCGTCCGTATTACGATAGCTCTCATTGGAACTACTTTCGGAAATTTTCAATGAAGGAGGTATTAAAGTAATTTCACTTTCGTATATTCGTCCAATAATAATATATTTTCATTCGTCGCAATGTCGGCTGATTCCGTACCTTCATCAAAGACCAATATTTTTCAAAGCAAACTCTATACACTCATCTAATGTCGCCATTTTAGAACTTATTCGCGGTGCGCAATGTTTGATTGAAGTGATACTGTCTTCCGGCGAAGAAATGTGACGCGTAGACGCATATCAAATACCGTATTACAGCCGAGGGATTGAGGAAGAGAAGCGGACTCACCCGAGGTTTGCCGATTGCATGTTCACTTAAATATATATGTATATAGGTTAAGCAATGACTACTGCATCTAATAATGTTTTGCGTGCATTCAGGACGTCTACATATATCACAGTAGTGCTGGACGTAATATTTATATAATAATGTGGTCTTGTCCAGGTAATATGCCAAATTATTACCCAGTTCTGAGAGACATATTACCCGACCCTTTTGGTAATATGTCTCTCAGACCTGGGTAATATTTTGGCATATTACCCGGACAAGACCACATTAATATCATTATTATGCTGAGTGTCTAATTGTCCAGGTAATGTGCCAAAATATTACCCAGGTAATATGCCAAAATATTACAGTACCAAATATCACTACAGAAACTTACACGAAGTATAATAATGTTGAATATACCTGAAATTCCCCGTGTGAGAAACAATCATCGATAATCCATGCTCGGATTACTCTAGATCTCCATCCGATGTGTGATCAGCTGTGGGTTACCGACGATGGTAACACGAGAAATCAAATAACATGCTTAAATACCTCTCTCTCTGCATTTAAGGCCATTTGACAAAAGTGCTTAAAAGATATTGTGACCAAAAGTATAACACTGCCCTATGCATCCCGTAGATTAACGTCCTGTAATAACCAATATACAAATCGCCCTCCCCCCACTTTATACACCATCATACCCTGGTCCACAGCCAGTTGACACTATATCAATACAAAATTTATACAGTCAAATTGTCAATGTGTGATATAAAAAGAGAAGGTATCCAATGCAAAACTCGGCAAAAATGTAAACGGTGAACGGTTTTCACTTTTAAACAGTGATATTTTTAAAGGTAGAACTACCTAATGTTTTTTTCACCACATGGAATACAGAAAACTATGCATCAACACAAGCCACTTTTGTCATGATGCTGCTGATTCGGCAGCTCCATCCTGAATTGGTCATGATTGTTCTGTTCAAATGACGACAATTTTACCATATCATCGGTGTACATAAATTGAAAATAAACTAAATTCTAATAAATCAAAAGTGACAAAGATCATCGGTTTGGGCGAGTGTGAGGACAAGTGAGATCGTTGACTTCGGACCATGAGCGTAAAACCACTGACGTGGGTTCGAACCCCCCTACTAACCACAAGTGTTTCAGACACCTCTGCAATCCGGGGTTTCACCTATCAATGTGTAAGCTGTCGGGGCCTTCTTCCTCAATAAGTCAAGTAATCACAATATAGCTAAAATTTGCTGAAAATGAGGATAAGTACCAATAACCAATGAAAAGGCACAATGTATTATTATATATTTGTTAATATGTTTAATGAAAGGATCAACAGCTTGACTTTTCCTTTTTTTTTCTTTTTTTTTTTATTATTATTATTATTTTTTTTTTTTTGTATTCCAAAAGAATTGCGATTAATTATTAAAAGGGCATAAATTGTCAAATAACATTAACATTATAATTAATATCACCAAATGGCTACTATCTTATCTATGCAAGGGTGTTGTGTCATCGAGTGTTTGTAATGCCATTGAGCTTCGATATCATCAGCATTAATTTTTTGAATCCCAGTTTGTAACAAAGCCAAGATAGTATTGATAAAGTTCCAAAATAACTTTCAGTTTTGATGTCAGGCCGTTTAAATAATATTGTTGAAAAAATCCAAAGAGTTGTATTTGTTATTTTGTTTTTGTTTTATTTTATTTTATTTTTTATTTATTAGTTTTTTATGGGGTTTTTTTCTTGAGGGGAGGATGCGTTTAATAGGTTATATTGCGCTAATCGAGACTGGAACGAATTCAACAGTGATTATTTAGATAGAAACAAATTCGGTGATGCTAATTTGAGTTTTCGATTCACACGAGCCCAGAAAATAAACAGAAGCTTAAATAAACTCTCTCATAAATGCGCATGTAGACGGTAATGACTTATGAAAGACACTTTTAAGTGGATTAAACAGTAATATATGGTAAACCAGACTAATTACTCAAATATAGCTCTCACAGACATACATAATGCTAAATTATCTGCTACATCAAATCCCTTACATATATAGCCAGAAAAAAAATCATGGTTTAATATATACGATATGATTATTATTGAAATACCCAAGTAATTGGGTGGGGGTTAGGGTTGGGGTGTTTAACACCACTTTCAACAATATTTCAGTTATATCATGGCTGTCAGTTTTATTGGTGGAGGACACTGGAATACCAGAAGAAACCACCGCCCTGCAGCAAGTCACTGACAAACTTGATCACATAATGTTATATCGAGTACACCTCGCCATGAGCGGGATTCGAACTCAAAACCTTAGTTGTGATATACACTGATTGGATAGGTAATTGTAAATCCGACTATCATGCAATCATGACTACTTGATAAACCTCCTTGTTAGGACCCCCTTTTCACACGTTTTAAAACTACAATGCAGGTTTTTTTTTATTAACTGGTTAACGTAATCAAAGTGTGAAAAAGACCTTCCATGATGTATTTCGATTCTGATATGTCTAAGAGTACAAATACGGTAGTATGCACGATTGGAAGACGGTAATTTATATTTACGTTTCCAGAAAATGTCGCACACAATTTATGTTGCTAATGGAAAAGTCAGTCACATTCACCAGCGCATGTGCTAATGTGATTATAGCGAATGGATAACACGCTCGTTTGTTAACAAAGTGAAAGAAGGAGGTCATGTTTGAATATCAGTATAACAATCAGAATCCACGACTGTAATTTTATATATTTTTTTAATATTAGCAGTAATCTTTCCAATTTTACACAAATATGTATACCCCTTTATGTATACTCCAATTAACAGACATGTTATAACTATTCATTAAGTTCTTTGATGTTTTGTTCATATGTTTCTACCTCACTTTGTTTTTCCTTCAATTTCAAATTACACACATTCTTCAATTTCAGTAATTCCTCTTCGTTTATTTTCTTACCTGATTTTTCTGTTCTTTAATTTTAAATCTTTCTCCTTTAGCTGTTTTGCAGTTCCCTTTTGATTGAATGTGTTGTATCTACTTACACAATCATGAAAGCTGTGTTCTCAAATTCGCAAATGGCTTTGCACTTATTTGTTGTTTTCGATCTAAAAATGCTTCCATTTGCTTATCGTTTTTCTTTTAGATTTTGTTTTTTTATTATCTGGGTGCCTAAATGATCTTTGTCATGATGATTTGAATTTGTATTTTCTTGCTCTAAGTTAGTCCGAGAAAAACACATTCTCCCATAATGTCCCTTCTTTCCTTGTTTCCATCCCATTGATAAATCAATCCACATTTGCCACAGGTTGGTTTTTGACTGAAAGAATTCCATAGTCTCCATTGCGGTATTAAGTTGAATTCTATTTCGTTCATTTATTATTTAAGATGATGTTGGTGTTGGGGGACACTCACCAGCTGCTGATGAAGAGGTACATGGATCGTGTGTTGGGCTAGAAATTAGTTCCGTTATAATATCGATGTGGGGTGACCTTATAAGATGTTTGTACGTGTTTGTTTAAATAGTTTAACACAGACATTGTTTGAACATCTTCCCACTTTTCTCCCACATTCAAGTAGCCTTTCTCCGCAACAATTCTCTTAGCCATAACATCAAGCTATTCCTCAATGTCAGCAACTACATGTTGAACAAAGAGAAATGGAAAGAAGCTTCCACATCTTCCTTTTCTTCTGTATCAGGATGAGATATTATTAATAGAACCTTCAGTCTTAGTTGGTCTCAACACCTTTTTATTGCTATAATAAACTCTGATTTTCTCTAAGTTTGGGATATTTACTGTTGTCTATAACGTTAGAACGTCAAGCTTGTTTGTAACTGAAATGGTCATGTTTCCAAATACCATTTCTGTGCTTTTGCATTGACAATATTCTAAGTCATTACCCAAATGGGGGTCTTTAGTCTTCCATCTTCTGTACGATTATACCTCGGAACGGCTTGTTAATCTTTCCTTTTTTTATTACTGGAAATCATGTCCCAACATGTTAACGAAAGAATTGTTTCGGCCTCTTAAGCACATATTTTCTCTTTTTGAGTTTAACTATTAAAGTTATGGATCCTTTGTGATCTCCCTCGAAAATCGAAATGGTTTATTATATATATCTATAACTTAAATTTACAATATGATTATTGTCAAAACTAATGTTCTACTCGATCAGGCAGGGGTCGTCGTGGTCCTGATCGTATGGTAATTGGATTTACTTATGCAATTAGTGTATATCACAACTATGGCGTTGTGATTTCGCATCCCGCTCATGGCAAGGTGTACTCGATATTCCATTATGTGATTAAGTTTGTCAGTGACTTGCGACAGGTCAGTGGCTATCCTGTTTAGGCTCGTTGATTTCTTGGTCAGTGGCTATCCTGTTTAGGCTCGGTGATTTCTTGGTAAGTGGCTATCCTGTTTAGGCTCGTTGATTTCTTGGTCAGTGGATATCCTGTTTAGGCTCGTTGATTTCTTGGTCAGTGGCTATCCTGTTTAGGCTTTTTATTTCTTGGTCAGTGGCTATCCTGTTTAGGCTCGTTGATTTCTTGGTCAGTGGCTATCCTGTTTAGGCTCGTTGATTTCTTGGTCAGTGGATATCCTGTTTAGGCTTTTTATTTCTTGGTCAGTGGCTATCCTGTTTAAGCTCGTTGATTTCTTGGTCAGTGGCTATCCTGTTTAGGCTCGTTGATTTCTTGGTCAGTGGCTATCCTGTTTCGGCTCGTTGATTTCTTGGTCAGTGGCTATCCTGTTTCGGCTCGTTGATTTCTTGGTCAGTGGATATCCTGTTTAGGCTCGGTGATTTCTTGGTCAGTGGCTAATCTGTTTAGGCTCGTTGATTTCTTGGTCAGTGGCTATCCTGTTTAGGCTCGTTGATTTCTTGGTCAGTGGCTATCCTGTTTAGGCTTTTTATTTCTTGGTCAGTGGCTATCCTGTTTAGGCTCGGTGATTTCTTGGTCAGTGGATATCCTGTTTAGGCTCGGTGATTTCTTGGTCAGTGGCTATCCTGTTTAGGCTCGGTGATTTCTTGCTCCAAAAGACTTTTAAATTATTTGGCTTTTCCGAGCTGTCTTTTGAATTTGAGTGTATCTGATGATGGTTATTCCAGAAATGCCTTGTGACCACTAGATTATATATTTACGTTTTATTTCCATTATGTTTAACTTGCAGCCCCCTACTCCATTTTATTTTTTCTCTACAGTGTTTCAGACCAAATTTAATTCCCGTTCTTCCGTTCAATTTTGCATGTTCCATCTTTGATATACATTATACATACAGTCAAACCCGCCTTAAAGGGCAACCTTATACATACAGTTAAACCCGCCTTAAAGGGCAACCTTATACATACAGTCAAACCCGCCTTAAATGGCAACCTTATACATACAGTCAAACCCGCCTTAAAGGGCAACCTTATACATACAATTAAACCCGCCTTAAAGGGCAATCTTATACATACAGTCAAACCCGCCTTAAAGGGCAACCTTATACATTGTATAACAAATCACTGTCTATAAAGGGTAGTCTCATTTTTCCAATTAATGAATAATGCATATGATTTTAACCTGTATATAAAGGACAACTGTTCATTAAGGCCACATTTTCAGGTTCCCTTATTAGCAATGGATGGCCACGTGTTTCATGTCGTTGACTTCTGACGTGTGATGGCACTCCTTTACCCACCTCAAGTGTTAAGTTAATAAACATCTAACCTTTTGGCGTGAGTTTCATTAGTTAGTTCGTTATAACTGTCATGGTTTTTCTCTTCATTCTGTCTGGTTGTCACGGTATAGTTGATGTATCGATATAAATGACGATAAACACCGATGACCATATGTTATGGTCTTCTCTATGACAACGGATTCATTGAATTGTTTTGACCAGAAACTGGGGTGAAATTTTGGTGGTGTTCTATGACAGGGAATTATACACTACTTATTATCTCTCAGAATTATTTAAGAAATAATTCATGGTAGCCCGAATTTATATTATTTTTACCACGAGTAGGCACTTTATGCCAATTATTTTACCCCGAGCGTTATTTATATTATTTTTACCACGGGTAGGCACTTTATGCCAATTATTTTACCCCGAGCGTTAGGGGTAAAATAATTGGCATAAAGTACCTACCCGTGGTAAAAATAATATAAATTCGGGCTACCATGAATTATTTCGATTCTAATATGTAAAAATTGGTAAAATATCGCTATAAATTGTCGATGACGTCATAAATTATTTTTACCACGGGTTTGGACTCAAAGCGTTTGAAGGACATCATATTAGAATACGGTTTAGTCTGCTGACATTTTCCATAATTTGACTAAAAACGCGTTTATCGAAAAATCGTTAAATCTTTTTATCAGTATCGCTTGTCATATATTCAAAATGAAAAACTCTTGTTTGTCTCATAAATTTATCAAATTATGAAATGTTCCTAATATAGTTTCGTTATTATAATATTGCACTGATCAATATGCACATTTTTATTTAAAAATCAACAATAATTTAAACATTTCAAGAAATTGGTTTACAACGTGTGGGGATTTTTTTTTTCGTCAGAAGTGCAAAATGTAAGAAAATGACGCACATTATTTCAATTTTTTTTAAAGAATTAAATATTATAAAATGTAATTGTAGATGGATTACTCCATTGTTAGCTGGTAGCTCATATTTGTTTACATATTGGCAGATAGGTAGGAAAACTATTTAAGTTGTTCAAGAGTACTATTCAACTGCACGATATATATATATATATAATAGGGACCGTTGAACACTCTTTTTAGGGTATGAGTTTTGCTCACTGTTAAAAGCTCCTCTGTGACTATGACACGTAGAACAACAGCAGTTGAAGTGCTGTTCCTTTACTTATTCTGTTAGTGTAATGTTGGATAGTATCTCATGTTTATTTACATATTTTCAAGATCACACATGTATTCATGTATTACGTTTTGTTGACGTAGACCATTGGGTGTTGCATCGATAATAAGCCGGAAATGTCAACATATATCACTGCAGCAACAAACTTGGCATTATAAAAGAGGGAAATGTCATCGTTCTTATTTCTTTGAATGTGATTATCTTTTCTTCACCTCTGATAGGACATTTACCGGACTTGACTATTAGTAACACTTCGGGTGTCTTAAATAAGGAGTTGGTTACCCTTCGCGAAAAACTTGATTCACCCTGGTTATTTAACTTGATTCACCCTGGTTATTTAATTTTATTCACCCTGTTTATTTAACTTGATTCACCCTGGTTATTTAACTTGATTCACCCTGGTTATTTGACTTGATTCACCCTGGTTGTTTGACTTGATTCACCCTAGTTATTTGACTTGATTCACCCTGGTTATTTAACTTGATTCACCCTGGTTATTTAACTTGGTTCACCCTTGTTATTTGACTTGATTCACCCTGGTTATTTGACTTGATTCACCCTGGTTATTTAACTTGATTCACCCTGGTTATTTAACTTGATTCACCCTGGTTATTCAACTTGATTCACCCTGGTTATTTAACTTGATTCACCCTGGTTATTTAACTTGACTCACCCTGGTTACTTAACTTGATTCACCCTGGTTATTTAACTTGATTCATCCTGGTTATTTGACTCGATTCACCTTGGTTATTTGACTTGACTCACCCTGGTTATTTAACTTGATTCACCCTGGTTATTTAACTTGATTCACCCTGGTTATTTTAATTGATTCACCCTGGTTATTTGACTTGATTCACCTTGGTTATTTTACTTGATTCACCTTGGTTATTTCGGTTGATCCGTGCTGCTCATCTTTTAGTTTTCTTTGTTGTGTTTTTGATTTGTTCGCTTCCGTTCGTTTTGTTCAATCTTTACTGTTGTTTTGTATTCAAATCGCTTTTCCATTCTATGATATTGTAATATTAACCAGTAACCTCCGACAAGAATTCATGAGTACAATTTCCTCACCAACAAAACTTCTTGGACCAACGAACCCTCGGACTAATGAACCTTGTGACCAATAAAAATGCGGACCAATGAAACTTCGGACTTTGGAACTTTCGGACTAATGAACTTCGGATTATTGATGCACTTTCAATGTGATAATTGGAAACCTACGCAATAATAATTCTATTCGCCATTTTTCTCAACATGAAGATCAAACTTTATACATTTAAATGTCATTACCTTCAATAAATATAGTACAACAAGCATTGCATATTTCAATTTAAATACAAACAGTTTAACTGACAATTTTTTTTTCTATCAAATATGCCGTTTTACACTTGATATTCCGATTTATCTTATTACGGTTTTCATAGTTTTCCGGTTGTTGACTGATTTTGTATGTTTATATACTAATGAGTTTTGACTTTCTCTTTGGAAGATTGTTCGGAGTTCGGTGATTTTGTTATTACCCTTCTGTATAATATCGAAAAGGACACATGAATTATAATGTTACTATGTGTCTTGTGTAGAGGAAGCACAATAGACACTTGACGAACCACTCTGTAGACTCCCAAACGGAAAGTCAAGAAATGCACAATGTTTTAGCATGTTTTTTTTTTTTTTTTTTTTTTTGTCTGAATTAAACATTTTTTTTTGCATATACGACATTGCGGTATAAACACAATATACGTACATTAAGTGCCAATACCAAATCTAATTGTTTTCGCTTGGAAACAGAAAAGAAAAGCTCATCAGAGACTCGCTTTTCTTCCTGACTCTAAAACTCTTCCAAATAAATCTTATATGGACAATGTAAGTATGTTTGCCTATGTATTGTGAAACTGTAAGTTAGTGTGATGGCGCAACTGTTGTTATATATCAGTATTTGTATGGTCATATATGTTTTTGTAAATGTAAGTTATTTCCCTTTTTCCCGCGTTTTGTGATTGTGACGTATTATTAGAGGTGTTGAATAAATGTTAGAAATGGCAGCAGACGTGTTTTTGTTGTGCATTTAATTTGTGATTGTTGCAGGACACGCGTTGTGTCCTGCTATATCATTACATGGTGGAGAAACCCAAATGTTCCTGTGTGTGTAATCCTTTGTGTTATATGTAGCGATGTATGTGAGCTGGACTAGTTTCCCAGAGATATTTTGAACATTGTGAAATTACCGATCGACCACGTGCTCTCCATAGAACCTGATTTTTATGGAACTGAACATTCAATTTTTTTACTTTATATTGGTGGAATTTACATTAAGTTATTTCATTTGATTGAATTTTTACATTCGATACTTGACTTGTTGATTTTATTCGTACGTGTTAACCAGTGGTAAGCGCCTTGACTTTGACAAAATTTTCATGGATTTTTATTTAAATTAATACGTCAATTTATAATGCCGTTTGAAGATATATTTCATCGAATTTTTCTGATATCTAAGAGATG
>MJUT01056337.1:392611-411878 GCA_002080005.1 Gigantidas platifrons
CCAACGCCGAAGAAATTTTTGTTCACCGTTTGTAAAATAAGAAGATTGTCCGTGACCTTTTATTGTTTATTGGTGATGATTGCATCGCCATGCCGCTATAAAGAATTTTCTAGATGTTGATACAATAACGTGTGTAATTTTATTGGTGATGATTGCATCGCCATTACAGCTTTAAATTGTAATTAAAGTTCTTTGGATACTTCTATTTTGGGTTTATGACATTGCCAATTTTTACATTTAAATGTGATACTGATTTGATTGTGAATTGTCTGTAGTGCTCAGTGTGATAGTATGTCATAAATAAAACCTCGGTTGATATTTTCTTTTCTGGAGATTTTGTATGTTCCATTTTATATTTTTTGTATACTGTGAGCGAGTTGTACGAGGGGACCGTTGTACGAGTCCTGAACGATAGGGAGAGGGGAATAGTCGTATTTTTTTTAATTGATATGAAACTTGTGATGTTTTCAGAGGAGTTATATATCATACCATTTTTAAGAGTTTAAAGATCTCTGATGGCTATATCAATATTTTATTCAGCTACATGTATGACAATTTTCCTGAAGATGTTGGGTAAAGTATCCGGTTATGCATAGTTTTTTTTTTTTTTTTCCGTTATATTGTATGTTTGTCTCTGTGTGGAAGTAATGCGTGCATTGCAAATCCTGTGGTGGATACCTGGTGCCAGACTTCAATTTTGTGTGAGAGTAATGCGTGCATGGAGTCCTAAGGGGGAGACTTTTCGATGCCAGACTCTCAGTTTTTCTGCATAACGGTACTGGATTGTAGTTGCCGATGGATGCTAGATTTTTTTTTTGGAGAATGCTGTTATCGTTTTTATGAATTTTTCAGACATTGTTATGAACAATTATAGTTAAAGTAATTTTTAGTTATAGTTTATTGTATCTTTAACGTTTTCATCTATTTACAAAACTTTCGGACCATTCATACTTCCGAGAGTGTTTCAATTTCGTTTTGATTTTTAATGTGTTTGTAATGATTGCATTGCCAGCCATATTTCTGTAAGTGTTTCAATTGTGTTTCGACTTTGAGCTTCATAATAATTTTATTGTCATATAAGCAAACATAAAGCTTGTGACAAAATAACAAACAAATAAACATAGTAATGAAATACATGTACATAACAAATCAATGATCTGGTTTGTTAGTCTGAGGGTCTCCTGTCCTCAGTTCCACTGAACTCTTCAAAAAGGAGCCAAGACTTTTAACCTGTCGAAAATCTGTTGGATTCAGAATGCATTTCATTTTGTCAATTTCAGAATTTGTAGAGTCAAAATCGGATAAAAAATTATTTCTGATATTTGTGTTTCTTTGGCAATGGAAAAAAGAAATGAAATTCATCATCAATACTGTTACTTTTGCAAAAATTACAAATTCTAAGATTTCGGGGTACTTTTTTATATCTACCCAATTCGACTTCTAAATTGTGATCACAAATTCTAAATTTTGTTATAAGTTTGCGAAATTCTAAATTTGGGTGTGACAAATAAAATTTCCTCTCATCATTAAGTTTTAAATGCTTGTTATATACCATGTTTACAAAAGATTGCTCAGACGCGCTAATGTGGGTCACGGGTCACTGTGAGTAGCATGTATAGTTACGTGAACAGATACGGTGTTGAAAAAACTGTCGATACTTATAAAATATTGATAAATGCAATAAAATTTTATGTTTGTCTTCAAGAAATATGATAGACAAAACCATGTGTGAAGTTTTATGACGAAATATCTCCGATTTCTATGTAAATTTACGAGTTGAAGTGGAGAATTACCCACAGGTAATTTTAGCGATGTATTTTTTTTTATCTTGGACAATAATGAGCGTCCTGATTGGATGACCTATTTAAAACACACTGACTCCGCATGGTTTAGCAAGGTTACTCAGGTCAATAGTTTATAAATATAGAATCTGGAATATTGTTGATCATTAATTTAAACAAGAAAAAGGGGGGGGTGAATTTTATTTGTGAATTTTACAGTTAAATAAATGTTATGTTTCGACAGTTTAAAGAGAAAATTAAAAATTTGTTGCGACTAAAGCTTAAATCAGCGTTTAAAATTGAAAAAATATCAGTGGTTTTGTAAATGAGAATTATTTTGAATAGAAAATTTGAATTTATTATTAATGATACAATTTTATATCCCTTGTGTCCATGAATTTTTTTTTTAAGTTAAATAATATGAAATATTGACATCCACTCTTGCCTTTTGGACAGGACATTTCTGTGTACACACTTGCCCTCAGGCAACACTTGTACTATAATAATAATAATAAAGTTTTATTTAAAATCGATATTAATTAAACATATTACAACACAAGCTCTAATGAGCTTTTCAAATCGACTACATACAAAATACTAAGGAAATTGCCGAGCTAAGGGTTCCTGGTGGTTGAAACTATTACTACGAAAAGTTTTACGATCGTCACCATGACTTGGGTAATCGTTACACAATATATTTGTCACAAATGATCACGGATATGTTCCGTTTGATGTAATCACAGTCCGGTCCTTGCTTCATTCATGATTTGCTTTGCGAGGATGAATTTCGCGGAGCAATCTCGCATCGTATAATCATTGGTAAAGAAGTAGATTTTGTAGTTATCAGTAGCAATACCGTAGTTCTTCATGGTTGTTTATAATTACTAATGAATGTGTAATACAGTTTTCCTTGCATGGGTCTGATAGTATTGCTACAATTGCTTCACAAAGTGAGAACAAGTGAAGAGGGGAATGTTAATAAAACGATATATTGTATTGTGATAAAAGATATGGGTTGGTATGGATTGTATATGTTACAGTTTGTAATATATAGGTGTGAAAGCACGAGTGATGACACATGTCATTGTCAATCAAAGCCAACACTAACCGTGAGTCTGTCTCCGGCCAAACTGTTATAATACTATTCTCACATATTGACAGCAGATGGCGATGTGCCAATTAATTACCATGTTTATACGACATTATTGTTATTATATTTTTATTATCTTTATTAAATATACTCGTGCACATACTATATTATGTAACCTGTTACGTCAACGACACGAAAGTATTGACATCATAGTGCAGCTAACTCCTCCAGTTTCCTTACGGGATTAAAAAGATTATTAACTATTGTTGAACACTTATCCGTCTGAACATCACAATGAATGAAATACATTTTGGGCTGCTAACTCCTCCAGCTTACTTACGGGATTAAAAGAAAAACTTGAATATTTCTATCAATAATGAAAATGTACATGCTATGATACAATATGTACGTTCATGTAATTGTTACGTCTAATGTACTTATGGAAAGAAAGATTAAACAGTGATGGTCAACAATTCCACCAATATCCACAAAACGAACCATCACCTCTCACCATCACTCACTGGTCACAAAAAAAACATGACATATGACGTTGGAAATACAGGTCCTGGCTTGGGAGAGGCACACAAATGTGGCAGGGTTAAACTAGTTAATGGGATCCCAACCCCCCTTTCGTATAACGGGATCGCCAACACCTATTCTTATATTATAAAGCGGTAAAAACCCCTGCACTATAGAATTTATGTTGTGTAAGAATAATTTATTTTGCTCTGTCAAGCATTCAATATAAAGATTAGAGAGTTTAATATAGTGATTTTTAAGTTCTGATTTTAAAACAGGTTTCAAAGATTTTATGTCTTTCTTTGTTTTACAAGAGGATAGCTTGTCCATTTCTATCATATCTTTTGGCATCATGTCATTAATGTAGGTGTACCAACAGTATACATTCTGAGAATCTAGGACCTTGCAGACTTCAAAGGATTCCTTAAGTAGAGGGTTAATATTGTTATTATGTAATCTAGCAAAATAGAGTAGAGATTGAACTTTAATATAATTTTCTAAAGGCAATCTCCCCAATTCCAACCGAGAGGCTAAATTTGAAGATCTCTTTCTTACTCCCAATATATATTTACAAAAAGATAAATGTACTTTTTCAAAGGGAGTTTTGTCTGTAAAACTACCAAAGTCTACATTTTTATTATTATGCTTTGCACGAATTTTTGCTCTATATAAGGGTAGGTAGGAGTCCATCATGCAAATTTCAACATTGTAAGTTAAAATATGTCTAATTAGTGTATCAAACATATTGCAAGCTACCCTCACTGGCACACTGCCCATAGCTGTCAGTCGAGAGTAAAAAGAAAAAAGAACCTTCTTGGACTTTTTGGCTAAATCATTAATGCTGGAATTAAGATTGCCATTTCCATTGAGAACAGAACCAAGAAATTTGTATTCTGTCACGTTCTCTAAAAATTTACTTTTGTATTGAATAAATGGTTTTTCTGCCTTCAGGTTTTTTCCCTGAAATATCATAGTTTTAGTCTTTTTAGTGTTGACCGTTAGCTGCCATTGATCACAATAATTAGAAAAGCTATTAACACAATTTTGAAGGCCTTCTCTGTTTTCTGAAAGAATTATAATATCATCAGCAAAGCGTAGACAACTTACTTCAGAATCCAATAATTTCAGGGGTTTACATGCATCATTTTTGAATAGTTCATTAATATCATTGATGAAAATTTTAAATAAAGTAGGGCTTATTGTGTCTTTTTGGCGTACTCCTCTTTTAATTGTATAGAAAGGAGAGTGAGCCCCATTTAATTTCAAAGCTGATTCTGTATTTGACAGCTGTTTTTTTGATAACTGTATACATATTTTTACCAATACCCAAGTTTGCCAATTTGAAGAGAAGGCCGTCTCGCCAAACCGAGTCAAAAGCATCCTTTAGGACAACATAGCAAGCATATATTTTTTCATTATTTTTATGCAAGTATTTATTTATTAAGATTTTAAAATGAACAAGCTATCAGTTGTCCTATGATTTTCCCTAAAACCAAATTGACAGTTTGAGAAATTATTTTTCATAAAATTAATTAGTCTATTGTTCAGAATGCTACCAAATTTTTTTGAAAGGCGTTAATTATGGATATTCCTCTATAATTGCCAGGGTTACCTTTGTGGTAACTTACCACTTGGTCTACTCCCATTTGGTCTATTCCCATTTCGTCTACTGTTAAAAATTTAATAATTCCCATTTCGTCTACTAAATGAAATTGTATGAAATAGATGTCTATAATATCTTTTAAATTAAAATTATAGTGTATTAGGGTTGTGATTGTGTATTCTTTTTCTGTTCATGTTTTCATTGTTTTCATTCTCTATTCTATGAAATAATGTAAACCGAGTACAATTCTCCCGAATTTCAAAACTGTTAATCACTGTAAAAACAGGGGAATATGTCACTTTTTAATAATCATTCCCATTGTTTATGTTACAAGCTCATTATTAAATATAATGATGTTTTGTATCACCAAGCATAAATGTATTTCATACACAACTTTGATTTGCTTTGTATAATAAATAAATATTTTATATAAAATTCAAAAATAGCTATGTCTTAAAAATAGTTATACCCTTTAATTAAGAAAGTATATGACATTGAAATTTTTGTTTAAATGTATATAAATACATATCATAACAATTTTAAATTAAAACTTTTAAACTTTCTCTTAAACTTTTCCCATAATAGAGTGAAATTGTTTTTTATATGTTGTTTTTGTATATAAAATTCATAGAGTAGACCAAATGCAACACTATCATTTTTCTAGAGTAGACCAAGTGGGAATAGACCAAATGGGAATAGACCAAATGGGAGTAGACCAAGTGGGAATGAACCACATTTGTCACCTGATTTATGAATTAGAATAATAAAGGATTTATTCCAATTTTCTGGGTAGAAACCTGATTCAAGAATTAGATTAAAGAACTTTGCAAAAGAATTTAAAGTTACAGGACTGCTATATTTAATAACCTCATATAAAACCTTATCAGGACCAGAAGCCTTAGCATTTTTGAGTTTGGATAGAACTTCTTTGATTTCATGGCATGTTATGGGTTTGTCAGTTACCAAGTTAATTGACAAGTTTGTCTCTATTTTCTTTAATTCGTTCAGTACATAATTATTAAAATTCATATCCATGTCAGTACATGTGCCCTGATGTTGAAAATGAGTCATTGTATCATTATAATTTGGAAACTCCTCTTCGTTCTCATCATTTATATATTTTTTGGGATTATAAGAATTCAAAATCTTCCATAGTTCTTTTGGGTTTTTCTCACAGACATCTGAAAATTTATCATATATCTTTTGATTGTATTCATATTTTTTCTGTTTGGTTAATTTCCTAAATGATTTAATTAAATGAAAATATTTTTGTTTGAGGACAAGGTTAAAGGGCTGACTTCTCAATTCCTTACCAACTTTATCAATTATAGTCTTAAACTCCTTAACTGAACTATCTGACCATTTCTGTTTCTCTTTGTATGTTTTCTTTTTAATATTTTTTATTCTTTTCTTTATTGTGCAGGATTTTTCTGAATTTTTTTTATAAAATAGCTGTAAGCTTGAAACAAGCTTCATCAATACCTGTTTGACTTTGAGAAAATGATTTCAATTCAAAGTTAATTATATCCTCTTTCAACTCATCAGTGTCAAGACTCTTCAAAAGCAAATCCAGTGAATTATCATTCCACTTAAACGATAAAATGTCAGAAAAATTTTCTGAGGGTTTATCTGTTCAATTAACTTTGTTCTTATTACATTTTAACATATGTTGGTAATGATTGCATTGCCAATCATACCGTCTTGAAACGTTATGTATTTCATCAGGATTAAAATTTATTTCGAGCTATACATGCAAAAATGTTACATGCTTTTGTATTTTCAAAAACCAATAGACCATTGTATAAAAATTTAGGAAATTTTATTTTTGTGGGGCGGGATGTTATATATCAGTATTTGTATGGTCATATATGTTTTTGTAAATGTAAGTTGTTTCCCTTTTTCCCGCGTTTTGTGATTGTGACGTATTATTAGAGGTGTTGAATAAATGTTAGAAATGGCAGCAGACGTGTTTTTGTTGTGCATTTAATTTGTGATTTTGCAGGACACGCGTTGTGTCCTGCTATATCATTACACTGTGATCAAATCTGTATTGTCACTCGGATCCAACCTGCTTAGATTTCTCGACATAATACTAAAGGAAGCAGTTTGAGGCAAGTGACTGACATTATTTGAGCCATTGGGCACACAGGCACTTGTTTCTATCAATGGGGTATCGACTATCAATGTATAATAAAAGAAGGTAGCCGACTCGGAAATATACCCCCTCCGCTTCAAACACAATTTATACCATTTTCTTCACGATTTCATACGCTTTCCGCGAGTCTAGCGCTTCTACATATATTATTCTTTCAAAATATGTCAACAAAGTTTATCTCCTTACGGTTCTCTCTCTAAAAATAGCAATCTTACCAGTAAAAATGTCATTTTTTCCAAGGTACCCTCGTCTCAATAGACACAACTTCCGGTTTTCTTAAAATAGTGAATTAATTTTCTGGAAAATAATAAAGCCCAGTCTAAAAAATATATTCTTGCTTGTCTCACTTACATAAAAATATTCTTGATAATAATTTACCCTCAAACTTGGAAGAACTTTCCTACTTTAAATAATTCACATTTTCAAAAATAACATGGTGATAATGAAAAAACCTGAGAAAGATTATACGTCCATTTGTGTTTCTCGGGTTTTTTGGTGTTATCACCATGATAGAAAACCGGAAGTTGTGTCTATTGAGACGAGGGTACTTTTGAAAAGATGATCTTTTTACCGGTAAGATTGCTATTTTTAGAGAGAGAATCGTAAGGAGATAAATATTGTTGACATATTTTGAAAGACTAATATATGTGGAAACGCGAGACACGCAGAAAGCGTACGAAATCGCGAAGAACATGGTATAAATTGTGTTGGAAGCGGAGGGGTATATTTCCGAGTCGGCTACCTTCTTTTATTATACATTGATAGTCGACCCCCCATTGATAGAAACAAGTGCCTGTGATTGGGCAGTACTACCAATTTTTGGATAAAAATACTATATTTTATATAAACGTTTTTGCTTATTTTATAATCAAACAACCCTCATTGATATTTTGAAATTAATTATTTATAGCGTTACTATTTGCAATTGAGCTCGCTGAAGCGTAGTTTGGGCGGCCATATTTGTTTTGTTTTAATGGGGTCTCAAATATAATTTGATATAATTCTCAATCTATAAATTAAACGCATATTTACGACAAAAAATAATAATAAAATTTACTTATGGTAACTGCGTGTAGTATAATCTAGTCTGATGTTAGGTGACATAAGGCATCAGACAATCGTGTCATGTCACAACCACAGCTGATAATTCTTATTAAATTACCATGTATTAATTCCACATTGGTGATAATAGGTAATGCCATGTAACATCTAGAAGTTTATCACAAGATGGACATTCAAGACAGTAATTATTGTATTTTTAATTGTTATATAATGCTTGTTATTCCAAATTAATGTCATTTATGTTTCTAATATTCCTCCATCTATGCTATCACCACTAACGTTGTGAGTTCGAATCCCGCTCATGCGAGGTGTACTCGATACAACATGATGTGATAAAGTTTGTCTGTGACTTCCGGCAGGTCGGTGGTTTACTCCTGGTACTGGTTTCCTTCACCAATAAAACTGACCGCCACGATATAACTGAAATATTGTTGAAAGTGGCGTTAAACACCATAATCATATCCCCAACCCTCATTGTTCGTTTCTTTGTTTGTTTAGAATACGTCCATAATATATCATCAGTAGATGGAATATGACAATAACTGTCTACGCTACCATGGTAATTACAACTATCAGAATACATCTAGCTACCGAAAAGTAAACGTGACATAACAGAGATAGTGCAATTTTCTTTAGAGGCGCACGTATTCATGAACTAGTACTATTAAGAATAATCAATTGTTAATGAAACGTGTGTATATACCAGAACTTCACGTCGTTCAGCTTTGTTATTAAAGCTTCGATAGTTAATGAGATGCCATAAATGAAGGTTTTTTGTTTATAATCTAAAAGATATTATTTGGCAATGTTAAAGGTCTCTTCTTATGACAAGAACATTCTGTCAAATTACAAAATAAACGGGCAATAAGTTTGTTATTAATGGTTTTGAGTGGCTGGAGATTGTCGATCATATCACTGTTTAATGAAATCAAGAAGTCAAACACTTCATCTGTTATAGCGTAATGTCACTGTTCATTATGTACTAAAGAAACTTTAACATAAGCGTTGTGATGAAGCGCAACCTGGATTTATGTACGCAAATAAACAAATATATATTATTAGATTGCTTATGTATATATCAAGCTTATATTTAATAGCTTACAGGTCCAAAATCAATTATTTAAAATGAGCCAATGTTGATTTTTCGTGTCACAGCATATTTTAAAAACATGAAGCCGAGTTCGAAAAAAATATATGGTGTGTTTTATCTAGGAATTGCTTCCTACATAGTAATAAATCACCTATTTGTTAACTTAATAAAAGAAAATATATGTTGTATATGGATAATGTTCACGAAAATGCATGTCACAAACTATAGGTCAGTTCCCTACGGCGCCCGTACAAGATATTAAATCATTATTAAACAGTTAAAACTTTGTGAATTACGTTATGCAGTTTTCCTTTTAAACAGCTGTAGAATTTTTTCTATGGCAACATTACACAGGCTAAGCTTAATTATGCATCGATATACATACCGGCTACCTGTGAGGATGAAGATCCTATGGTTCTTGAATAGTTAATATCCTTGTTCATGTTGTTTATTAAGTTGTTGAATAGAAATTGAGAGTGATTTCTAGTATCTCTTTTTCAAAACTCAAATATTTTCTGGATAGAATAATGTCTTAAATAATCTATTTTGTATCTCCGTTGTATTTAATAATCCATATATAATATTGATAAACAAAAATAAAAATATTTTATAATTTTCACTTCAAATCTCCCAACACGTGGGTCAAAAACGAAAGTAAAAAGGAAGTAAACAAANCGATATACATACCGGCTACCTTATATGCTAAGTTTACTCGAGGAAAATGTTCAAAATGCAAGAATTTCAATGTTAATCTATTGCACATGAGGTATGTCTTCTGCTTATTATATGATTTTTGGTATATATTAAACGTTGTCAATAAGCTTTATGGTGCAATTCATTGATAATTAGTGTATGAATAAATATCCATCATTACCCTCCAATGACATTGTGCTTACAGGTTGTACATGTGCTATTTCCTACTGTAACGTAGTTCACAACAACGTAACGTAATTCACACATAGATAGGTTTTTTCAGTTGGGTAAAATGCAGGAAAACAGTCCTTTGAAATATTTCTTTGTCACAAAATGACAGTGTCCGAATGTTGAAAAAGAACGCGCAGAGCTCACAGGTAGACAGATGATGGAGATTTTACAGGTACACGCAGTTATTATACTTAGCGTAGGGGGAATATGTTATATAAAGGACACGACTTGTTTCTGCGATGCGTATTTCTCAAATTGTAAAGTGGAATCAGTTTGTGAGGGGTGGAAAATTCACAGCACAGTCAAGGAAACGTCAGAGAATACAGAAGGAGCAATGTACCATAGTTGTGATAAACTTCTATTGAAAAATTGTGAGGGTATCTACACATAACCTATGAAAGGAATTCAGTGTATACTATTGGTCGACCAATCAGAAACCAGAAAACCAGTTCAAAATTTTCAAGACCGCTAACTTGACGGAGAAACTTGTACTAAACAAATCCTCTAACTCTAAAGAAAAAAAATGGAATATTAATTTATTTGACGTTTACTACAGATATTTAAAATAATTTTCAATATTTGAATTTGTCGACAATGAAAACAGTTAGATTTTCGGGAAATCTATTTTGATTAGAACAGAAGCACGAACCTCGACGAAAACACCTTGATTTTCGGAAAGTCAAGTATTTTTTTTTTTGACTTATAAAGAAAGTTGTACTCACTCAATCAACGCGTTAGCAATTATTATTAGAAACTTTAAATTAAAAAAAAAAACGCTTAATATAAGTTCAAATTGAAAGGATATGGAGAGTAAATGTACACGAGACAAAATCCCAGTCAATACTGAGTAAAACATAGCAAAGGAAGAACGCTTTTATTGTTCGACTTCTAATCCGATTGCAAATCTAGCACGTCGTCCATGGCGGCATCCACCTCATACCGATCTAAAGTTTGTGAAAGTGTGATATCATCTAGCCTGAGCGACATTTCATGGTAATTTTCTATGTCATTGCATATTTGTGAAAGCGTTCCATTAATATGTCGTCAATCATATGATCCCACTGACAGTCGAAATTTAAAAATTATATTTCCATACCATCGTGACTCTCCATTTTACTTGGCAGACGTTCACTAGAAAACTGAAATATTTGGCGGTTTTTGCAAAGCGCGAACCGTTTAGGATGTCAAATTAAACTCGGGTACATGTTTTAGTTACCGTATAAAAAAATGGTTGGTTACGTGTAGATACCTGGAGGAGGAGCTAAAATTCACGAGAAAGCTCTCTCGTGAATTTTAGCTCCTCCTCCAGGTATCTACACATAACCAACCATTTGTTTATATGGTAACTAAAACATAAACAATGGATAGTCCAGAGAAACTGGCAACATAGGATACACAAAACGCAAGCCAAACAAAAACAATAAAACACAATGCAATATATGTTTGACACCACTATGCGAAAACACACAGACATAACGTAAAAAGACATGAACCCCATACAAACAACTGGAGGTAAAGACGAAACCAGCATCGTTATTATGCGGAAATCGCAACGGACATCACACCACGGACCTCAGCACGTAGACACATAATATGACAACACAAAAAAAACTAAAAGGATGGGCAATACGGACCCCACCAAAAAACCTTAGGGGTGAACTCAAGCGCAGGCGAAGGCTTCTTATAAGACACCCGCCGTGTTACTCATATATACAGTCAAGTCTGATAAAAGTATTGGCAGTGATAGAGGAAAGAAAATATCTATGTAAAATTTAAAAGATCCATTGTCATTTGAGATTTGGATACTTCGTAACTGTCAACCAGATTGCGATGACAACAGCAGAATGTAGTGAATACTTCAACCTAGGATCAGCGTAACCTTGTTTCGGTAGCTTTTGCGTCAGCAGCTGGATCAGGATACTCCGGTTTCCTCCACTAATAAACTGACCGCCACAATATAACTGAAATATCGTTGAAATTGGCGTTAAACGCCATTATCCTAACCCTCTGTCCAGAAAATCACTGTACTGGGCACAAGTTCTATAATAACCTAGGAGTTGTGAAATATGAAATCCATATGCTGGTTAATAAGGTTATGCTGGAATATTTCTAATGAAGCAAGGGAAGTTGACTATTGGAAAAGTGAAGTCATCGCGTTTATCGTAGAGTTTTGTTTTTAATCTTCCTCTGTTATCGATTTCAAGTTGAAGGCCAAGGTAAGGAAGCTGATATAAATAGGGCAATATGTTGCAAATACACGTGTTGCAGCAATATATGACAGTCGATGGTATTAGTATGTGGGGGAAATTATAAAATTTGATGTTGAAAATCGAGAATACCATATTTCCTTCATGGATGGTTCTAGGAAATCATTCAAATGGCCCGAAAAGGATCACGGAAGGAGGTATTCTGTGTTCACTGGACAATCCCATTAAGTATAGAAAGACGAGTAATATGTTTAAGTTTTCGACGAAGGACTTAGAAAAGGTTCAAGATATGTTTGATGAGATATGATTTAAAAATATCGAAATACAGGTAATTGAGTATGTCTTTTATGTAGTTTGGTTACTATAACTGTGAATTACGTTACGCAAATGCAAGTGCAAGTGGTTGTTTTAAATAGACAATTTACATGATTTAGAAGAAAAAGAAATTGAAATGAACAGTTGTAACTTGTATTTGACAAGCTTTGGAGCTGATCATCTGTATATTCAAGCAAACATATTGGATTCTTGAGATTTGTTGAGGTCATGTTCTATTTTTTATGTTAAAGCTCGTTAAAGAAAGTTAGAAGTTTGTCTTTACGACAAAAAGTTTATCTTATTTCATTTTCATCATCCAAAGTTATTGAATTTATTGTTGTTGGTTGCTTCTTTTCAATTACTAACAATTAGAAAAAGGAAAATAAAACATGTCATACATTTTGTATAAGGAAAAGTGAATTACATTACAAAGAGACGATTTATTTCAACCCAAGGTGTATCAAATCGTTGTGTGTTGATCTACATAGCCAAAAATGGATAGAGTATATAAAATGCTATAAAATGAAATAAGTGCATTTAGTCCTCTTTTTCTATCGCTTTGAGTTCAAAAATGTTAACTATAAAAAGGATGTAGACAAAAATAAACAAACTTTATTAACAACAAATTAACGCCTTTTCATACAAGTAAATTTCTTGTTAATAGAAAATTTTATACATTTGTATGCTTTACCTTTTTAGTAAGTAAATATACTTCATTTTTCCAAATTTAGAACATTATATTAACTTTATATTTTCGACCAAAATTTTTATTTTATAAAGAACACATCAAGGAATAACGTAATTCACATGAACAATTACCTTAATGTACTTACACAACAAATGTTCAAAAGAAAAACACGAATCAAGAGCTGATATAGGTGTTTTCTTATTGTCCAAATGTTACATTTTCAAAATATAACATTTATCAGATATTCTGTGTCAAAAAGTTTGCTGCCGTTTTCTGATCGCTTTTGGCTCAACTTAACTGATTTTGGATGTACAATCAAAATTGCTACTAAAATGCTGTATATTTGGATGGTAAGTGTATTGTATTTGAAAATTGCACGGCATCAATTGGAGATTTGATGGTCGCAAATTAAGTTTACTGGCGACGCGTTAGCGGAGTCAGTACACGGATATTTGCGACCATTAAATCGACAATTGATGCCGTGAAATTTCAAATACAATACAGTTATCTCCATTCTAATGTAATCTTGTGTAGGATATACATACATATATCCTATATTTCCGTATTATTGACAAGATGACATAAGCGGTAATCAGCTAAGATTTAAAAAAAAATTCATGCTATTTCAACCGTGGAATTGGTGAAAATTACACCATTAAATCGACAATTGATGCCTAGAAATATTCAAATACAATTCAGTTATCTCCATTCAAATGTAATCATGTGTATTGCTACCTTGTTGACAAGATGACGTAAGCGGCAATCGTCTAAAATATCTCATGATTTTCAACCGTGGAATTGATACCATGAAAATTACAGCATTGTCCAATCACAAACCAGGGATATTAAACAACTACATTAGAATTAGAGTTCTTATTTCTCTACTATCGGTAGATGGTTTCCAAAAATATTATGACGAATAATTACTTTGTTTTCAAAAATATCATGACGAATAATTACTTTGTTTTCAAAAATATCATGACGAATAGTTACTTTGTTTTCAAAAATATCATGACGAATAATCACTTTGATTTCAAAAATATCATGACAAATAATTACTTTGTTTCCAAAAATATCATGACGAATAATAACTTTGTTTTCAAAAATATCATGTAATTACTTTATTTCGTAAGAAAATATACTGATCAATTATTATTGCAAAGTGAACAAATATGCCAACGCATAAACAATTGAATAAGACACTTTAAACAAAGACCACATTAACGTTTTTTATGTAAACAAGTGTTTTCTTGTCAAATGAATAAAAAGGGACAAATATTTGTATTCAATATAGAATGTCGTACTTTTACTGTTATGAACTACAATGAAACGAAAGAGACAAATGCGTACTTGTATTTCTTCATGTTGTGATACTACTAAGTATTCGAAAATACAACAACAGTCATGTGATTAATACTTTGTCTTCTTCCGCACAAATTTTATTTCAATTAAATTTAATCTTACATAAATAGTTTTAGGTTGGTTTCGTGACGCAAATAATCTTACAGTAACATTATGAATGTGTCAACCTAAAACACACCATTAAGTACCACGTGATGGAGCACACAAATTTACGTCTAACTATATAACGCACGCGATAAATTCGTAATTCGAGATTACTTTCAATGAAATCGATCTTTAGAAAAAAAAAAACATATGATTATCGTTTAGAAAAAAAAGACTTCAGTCAGTTGTAACATAAGTTATATGTCTAGAAATTGGAAGATACCAAAAGGGGTAATCCGACAAAAACTATTGGACAGACAATGCAATGATCAAAAGAAAAAGGGCAAACGATGATCTACAAAACACTACACTTAACTAAAACCATGGGGTTAACTCGGGTTCTTCGGAGGGGAAGCAGTTTCTGCCCCGCTTGTGGCATCCGTCGCGTTACTCTTGTTACCAACCCAGTTACGAATGAGGAAAGAACCGGAATGTACTTACGAGACAAACGGAACATATCCGTAGTTATTTGTGACACAGACATTCCGTAACGGTTAACCAAGTCAACCAAGTAACACGAATGTCTCAATGCAGTTTAATGAGAAAATACCAATCATCGATACAGCATAGGATATGCCTAATATTTACTTTTGTCCTGAGTTGTGAGGAATCAGAACAGAAAGGCAAAATATCGCAGTTTCTAGAGTATTGCTTTGTATCAGTAGTACATTTTGTTTCCAACACAGCAAGTTCTTCATCAGACATTTCAAACAATCTACCAAGTCTTACTTCTTTAATAACACTTTTTCCAACACTGAACCCTTGTTTATAACAAATCCGGCAACCCTGTACTTGATCTTATCTTTGCAGTGGTTTCTTGTATAACAAGCATACAGTGAAAGAATATTCATAGCATTATTTGACCTACATTGAACTGATATTATTCAAGAGGTCTGACGTAGAAAACCGGGTTTTTCTTTAGGTTTTGTACATACATTATTGAAATGGCCTGTCCAGTTTAAAGCTTGTCTAATTACTAGCTAGATGTCTTAGACTAGTATTTATATTTAACCTGCAACAACAAAAGCCCATCCTCCTGATGAAAGTATGTCCCGACATTATGTTGAGTGGAGGGGGAACAATCTTCACCCTCTTAATAACTATTTCTATCGTCCAACCATATTAAAAAATAATAAAGAAAAGATTCTCTTAAAGTTAATCAGCTCAATCAATGGACGATAACACTTGAACAGGACAACAACAAGCCACTAATATAACTGATACATGGACGCGATCGTGTGGTAATTGGATTTACAACTACCTATATGCAATCAGTGCATATCACCACTGATGTGAGTTCGAATCTCGATCAAGGCGAGGTGTACAATATTATGTGATAAAGTTTGTCAGTGACTTGCGACAGGCCGGTGGTGTTCTCCATGTCCTCCAGTTTCTTCCACCAGTAAAACTGACCACCACGATATAGTTGAATTATTGTCGAAAGTGGCGTTAAACACAATCAAACAAACAAACATATACCTGATACATGTGGTATGTTGTTTTTTTTTTTTTTGGCTGCCTTCTTATGCCAATTGATTTTCTTGCTCTCGAAAACGCTTGAATTATTTGGCTTTGCAATCTTTTGATAATGGGCGTAAATGATGGAGGTTATTTCAGAAACACGTCGTGAGAACTATATTACATATCTACGTTTCTTTTTATACCTAAGTTTGTATAAGATTTCATACTTACAAAAAATGTAGTAAAATAAAGAAATGTTTGTATTTTTCACTGAAAATTACAAAGATATGGTAAACACAACTATGAACGAAAATTTCGAAAATGAAACAGAGTGAGATGAAGAGACGGTCACACTCGATTCTAGCACAATCATGTGTAAAGTAGTGGTTAAACACAATAAATTCGTAACAGACAGACTAATAGGACAAGTAAATGGATCAGATAAACGTATAGTATATAACGTAGACGACAATAGTATAGAGGAAATAATACCATCGAATCCACGTTATAATAAATACATGGAAAACGTGGAGAAGGATTTCGATGACATGAGAATAAATCCAGGTCGACCATCGTATGTGGACGAAAATGTCAATATACGCCATTCAAAATGGTATATATTAAGAAGAGTTTGAAGATACCAAAGGGGCAATCAGAATCCGTATATCGAAGAAGAACAGACAACACAATGGCCAAAAGAAAAAAGTACAAAAGGACAAACAACGATCTACAAAACATACATATAAAACTAAAGATCGAGTAACACGAACCTCACTAAAAACCGGGGGTGAACTCGGGCGCTCCGGAAGGCTAAGCAGTTCCTGCTCCACTAGTGACACCCGTCGTATTAATCTAGTCACAAATCCGGTGATAAGTCGTGAATGAGTAAAGGACCGGGAAGTGTTTACGACAAGTGGAACATATCCGTGGTCATTTGTAACACATATATTTCATAACGGTCAACCAAGTCATGGTGGCGACCGTAAAATGTTCATAGTGATAAAATTGAATTTGCATATTACACCTATGAATAACTTGAAACAATCCGAATAAACGCTTGTGTATCAAATTGCCTATGATCACTTCTCGTAGGAATTGTTGATGTTAGTGAAACTGAATATGATAAAGTGTGAATATAGCAGTTGGAATCCATCCGAATTCACCAAATATTGTTTTCATGTGGGTTTTATAAATAGCAATGTTCCTGTAAATTTGAACAATAACAATTTATTTAGATCAGGAATATGAAAAAAAGAAACAAATATATAAGACATGACCAGACAGTAAATAAAGTGCATATAATGATTAAAACATGATAATAACTGTAACTAGCAATTGAATGAATGTGCAACTTGAAGTAAACAAAAAAAAGGAAAGGAATAATTAAAGTTGTCAGTGACTTGCGACAGATCGGTGGTTTTCTCCGAATCCTCCGGTTTCCTCCACCAATAAAACTGACCTCCACGATTTATAACTGAAATATTGTTGAAACTGACGTTAAACAACATCAAACCAGCCAACCATTGAGCCGCCATAAAGTGTAATATGCTTATTAACATATTTACGGTAATAGAAGCGTTGTCCCTTCACTTTAATTTGCTTCTGAGTGTAATGTTGGATAGTCTCACGTGTTCATTTACATCTATATCCTTTCTTAGTAATTACAAATTGTTGACAGACGGCTCAAGAAAAAATTTAGTTTTCGATACAAGTACTCGTGTAAACCCCCAAATTTATTAATTGTAGCAATTTTAATACACATTCAAAAATAATACCACATATTTATTGTAATATATTTCAACTTGTTACATATGAAATTTAATCAAACTAAATTACATATTCGTGACGAAATTCATCTGTTGTTAATGTGATTACACTAGACTTACAATGACAACCGCCATTAACTCAGTGTACATAATGGAATTCTATAATTGTGATGTCATGAAAATGTTGTACGGTCGCCTCAGTCTTTGGATGACTTTTATTTTGTCCACTTACAAGTAACTATTCTCATATTGCAACGTTCTGAAATGCATACACCACTGAATGTTATTATGGGTTATTGTTAGGGTTATGTTGCTTAATAGGGTTTATCTAATTCAGAAGATAAACCGATTTAATAAAAGAGAATTTCCGGAAATCTGTCCGAACACGTCTTTATTTCGAAATTTAGTTCACTTCCGTTTAAAAAAAAAAAAAATCGTGCCACCAGGGCTTCGCAAAAAATTTGAAAAAAATCTGTGAATAATCTTCGACATCTGTGCATACAAAGAGAGATGAAGCCCCCAAAGCGTCGTCGCAATCCTCCAGCAAGGGATTTTTCGCAACCTAGAGCGACCAAAAAGGCAAAAAATGGTCAGAGTCAACGACGAAATGAACCAGACAACGTGACAACACATTGGGACAATCATGATCGGCCTAATGCAAATTCTAACGCTATTCAAGCCAATTCTTCGAGATCGATGTCCTCCATACCTCAACACCAGTATTTATCAGTTGATGACGGACCATCGTATCATCCAGCATCATATCTAGGACAGAGTGTCGTTCCCAGTGAAGGCTTTCTGCCTATTCAAGTTCAACCTAATATATCTGACCATCTTTGGTTACTTCTGCTCCCATTGTAGGACATATACACCAAACCTTGCAACAGGCAAGTAGCCCTGGCCCTAATGCCGAGATGTGTTCGCCTGCAAACAGTGGTAGTGGCACCCGCCAAGTGACTCGTCAACCTCCAGCATTTCATGGTACCAGCTCATCTTCAGATGCTCACGTGAATCATAGAAAAACTCCAGAAAACCAGATTAACCCACCAGTCCAGAATCTTGGTACGTTTAATCAGACATTGTTGAATTCTCAAGGGGGG
>MJUT01056337.1:432081-442642 GCA_002080005.1 Gigantidas platifrons
GGCAACACCGGGTATACAGACACAGGACGAAGACAAACAAAACAAAAATGGACAATCCAGATACTGTGGCAACACCGGGTATACAGACACAGGACGAAGACAAACAAAACAAAAATGGACAATCCAGATACTGTGGCAACACCGGGTATACAGGACGAAGACAAACAAAACAAATAATCAGAAACACAAGACAGAAAACAAAACAACATGAACAACACGAACCTCACAAAAAAAAACGTGTGTGAACCTATGTGGTCGTGAAGAGTAGGCGGTTTCTGCTTCGTACAAGACACCATCCACCGTGTTACTCATATACACAGTCAAGTCCAGTAAAAGTCGTGTCGATTATAGAGGAAATAAAAAAAAATCTACGTATAAAGAAATATATTTATTGTCATTTGAGATATTGTCATTTGAGATACCCTATCAGTCAACCAGATCACGATAACCGTAAGATTATTGTATCGATGACTTCAACTTTGGAGCAAAATAGCCTTGTTTGAGTTGCTTTTGGGCTCAGCAGCTCTGTTCAGAAAATGACTGTACTTGACACAAGCTCTAGAATAACGCACGAGTTGTGACATTAAACTCTATATGCTGGAATATTGCAACTGATTAAGGGAAAGTTGACTATTGGAAAAGTGAAGTCATCGCGTTTGTCGTAGAGGATTATCTTTAATCTGCCTCCGTTGTCGATTTCAAGGTGAAGGTGAAGGTAAGAAGCAGACTTTTCAGTATCAGTAGTATCCTTAACTTCAAGCTCAGTTGGATAGATGCGATGTAGATAATCACCGAATCAAGTATTGTTCAGTGACAGAACATCATCTATATAGCGGAATGAAAGTTCTTGGCTTATTTTCTGTCTTTTATCTTGAGAAGCCCTTAATAGAAGTCTGCCTCATAAGCATGTAAAAACTGCCATGTAAGACTTCGGGTTCAATGGTAAGAAGCTTCGTTAGTCTGGAGGTTCTGTTGGCAGCGTCGTTACTCCAAATGTTATATTATCCGAATGATTGATAGTGCGAATGTCTATGGTCACTGGAAATGAATGCAAAATACATAGCAGCAGCATCTCTAATTCCCATCTTAAAATTCCCCTGTATCTTATCATCCTTTTTTATTTAATTATTGGTTAGTTCGAATTCTAATTATATTGTTATAGATCTGTTTAAATAAAATATAGACGCATGCATGTTGCGCATTTGCGTTCAAAATGTCATTGATAACCACGGCTTAAATTGCAAAAAGGGTCTCCTGTTCAAAAATATCATTGCTTTTTTTAATAATGCGATCTAAGTTGAACACCATCCACGACTTAAGACAAAAAGGTTTGCATAAAAAAATGTAGTAGAGACAAAACATTGATGGAAAGGTCCAAAAATGTTCAGCAATTATTAACGTTAACCATACAAATGCCAGAGACTTTTTGATGGGTATGCAAATTAGGCCTTTGAAATAATTGGAAACTCTTCTCCTGAGTCCTTCCATTTAAGATACAGTACCGTTTAACATTCCAGAGCACATGAGTTCACTCCCGGTTTTTAGTGGGGTTCGTGTTGCTCAATCGTGTGCAGTATGTCTGTATTATTGTTTGTCTTGTTATCCTTATTATTTGTATTGTCTGTCCTTCGTCGATATATGGCTTCAGATTACCCCTTCTGTATCTCAAACTTTTTGTAACTTGCATGATAAAGAGCATTTGTTTACATGGTCCAAGTTTGTTTGGCCATATATACATGCACCACATACAGAAATTTGTTTCAGAATACACATACATGTACTTTGTTCTACATTTGACGTATGTTTACTGTTGTTTTGTATCCGGGTTCTTTCTTTTCAAGAATGAATTTTGTTTTTCTATTTATTAGTTAACATCTAAAACGTATCAACGAAAAAATGTATTGTAAACGTTCGTGACCAACGAATCTTAGGACCGCGGAACATTCGGACTACTGATTCTTCGGATCATCGATACACACCCTCATACCTCAATGTGTGCTTATTGATAGCTTTAGAAAACTGGTTTTACTAAGATAACGTAAGAAATGACGAAGAAACCACTCTATCTGTGATTATACCACTGAAGGCTTCCTGTTATCTGGTGATTTTCTGTCATTAGCAATAAAATAAATAGGAATAATGTGATATTCCCCTGACTGGTTAATTAAAAATTGTTTTACAGAGGGTACAAACGGATTAGAATAAAAATAACTTGTATGTATGCATCAGAGATGAAAATAACTTCCGTGTTGCATAACAGGATACATTTATAAAAATTGAATTGTTCAAGCAGGAAATACGTAAATATAGATATACATATAGATATATAATTTGTTTAAACTTGTACAAAACATTACTATAATGATTCATGTTTCACTGTGAAAACTTGAAAGTTATTTAGGTTCAATTACCTTTAGTTTATATGATTAGGTCGCTTATTTCAGACGAAATATTTGAAAGCAATATTATACTTATATCCATTTTAATATACAAATAACCCATTTTCCAACGGCAAGTCTTGCTTGTTAAAGGCTTATATGTACTGTAGATGTCAATGAAACCGTCCGAAGAAACTGCAAGCAAATTGCTGAAGGCTAAATTGATTTTAATATATATAGAAAATATGGGAATATGTGTGTATTTCAGAGAAACATATATCAATATGTCTGTATCTCTAGAAAAATATATCAATAGGTGCAGATATCTGAATTTGAAATATATATGGATAGCGGGTAATCGAAGTTCCAGGTGCACATCCCTACTAATAAAATATGCCTAATACCCCTCGTAAACGTACGGAAAGCTTCAAATACCGTACTTGTCGAATGCACTGTTGTTACTATACTTGTTAAATCAGTTGGTGTTACCAAACTTGTTGTAACCATATTTATAAGATGTGGTTATTGTACTTGTCGAATATGGTTCGAAAAAAGTTCGCACTGGGAATTTGTTTTCATTTAAAAAATAATGATACATTAGTTGTATATCTTGTTTCGAGTTTGATTTTGTCTGATAGTAAAAAATATTCTACAATCAACAGATTCTTCTCGGCTAGCAAATTTGAAGAAAAAAAAATGGTGTTTAACGCCACTTTCAGCAATATTTCAGCTATATTATGGCGATCTCTGCTAGCACGAGAAATCTCTGACGTTGTTTGTGTTGTCATTTATTTATGTTAGTTTTAGGTCTTTTGATGTATATTAAATATGTGTTGATTGTTAATAGTTTATTTATATTTGTTTTACAATTGTGGATCTAGATATCAAGAAGAGAATGTTGTCATATTATCGACCATTACAGAGCTGATTGATCGTATGGTAGTTGGATTTACGACTGCCTATAGAATCAGTGCCTATCACCACTAATATGTTCGAATTCCGCTCATGGTGAGGTGTACTCGATATAACGTTATGTGATCAAATTTGTCGGTGACTTGCGACAGGTCACCGACAAACTTAAAACTGATATGAATATAAACGAATAAATAGTTCTGTTGATATATGTAGAATTACTTATATAGTTTTTCCTTATATCTACGAAGCATTGAACAATTTGTGTGTCAAAATTTCGAAGTTGAGATCCGGGATGTATATAGTTTTGCTATATTCTTTAACTAATGATCAAAGGTAAAAAAAAATCGTGGTTTATAATAACAACTACCAACATAAATCAAATACTCGAGGTTTACACCGTACAACCAACTTGTATCATTTCAGTCAAATGCTGTAAGATACGGTCAAAATTTCATATTTATAAAATGGACGCCACCACACAGACTGAACGCAAGATGTTGCGTAACGTAACGTAACGCTAAAAAGCGACGTTTTCAACGTTGTGACGCTTTAAACCAAATGTTGTACCTGCTTCACAAGTGGAACTTAAGTGATAATTTTTTGTAAAAAGTAGGAACCACTTTAACAACCGAAGCACATATATACAAGTATTTTAATACATTAAAATTTTCCGTGAGATAGTCGAAATAATGTTGTTATCTTTTGGTTTTAAATAGAAAGTTTGTCGTATTTTCGGTATTTAAAAAGAACATTCAAATTTTGTCATTTTTAGATCTAAAGGTAGTGTGGTTCCGGTATTTGATTTTCCAAGTTTTCTTCTTTTAATTGACCATATGTTTTGACAAATGTGATCAGATTCCTGGTACAAGCAACGGAAAAACTATTTACGTTTTCGACGCTAACAGGCGCAAAATTCACAAAAGTCTTGAAAACGCATTTGACGTCGAAATTGATGAAGTGGACAATCCATTCAGACTTGGCATTTTATTCTGTTCGTGTTTATTTTAATTTTAATATACTCATGATTGGTATTAATGGTAGCCTTTGAATATAACTAACTGCTTGGCACATACAAATGTCGATGATTTATTTGTGTGCTGCGTTATAAATCGTTAAAATTCCAAGCGACGTTGTTTTTTTTAGTAAAATTAAGAAGTTGACATTCTTTCAGACTGCGTATTTCGGTCAATATTTCTTTATCTTTCAAAAGTCATCTTCAAAATTTCTTGTATTATTTCTTACAATATAGATCTGCATAACAGTGAACAAATATTTACTCAACTTCACTTAAATTTATCGGGAAAAGCCTTTAAAGTTGGTGATCAGCATTTCAGTTCAGTATCTGACACATTGAATGGACTTAAATACATGCGGATAAAAACAAAAAACCTTAACAGAAAACGGCCATCGAGACATTACGTTGGAAGAATCTTGACGTTTACTTTCTTAGCAGATTTGGTGCGATTTCCGTGCATGCGTTTTCGTGAAATGCCCGAAAATCTTATCAATTTATAACAGAAATGTTACATCTGACGGGACGTTTTTAATACGGAAGGGGGGTTCCGTGGTGGGATACGACAGAATAAATATCAATATATTTCATAAATATTGTCGGAAAATTATTTCTCATATCCTACGGTTTATTATGATATAAAGATTATGTAGATATGGCATCATAAAAACTAATAACAACCACATTAAATCAGAAACTAAGGTTATTTAAACGGCGTCGCAGTAACGTGCGCTCAGTCACTGTAACGGTATGTTGTTTAGAATGTTCATGTAGAATTATTCGTATGTCTGAAAGAGTTTTGATTTAAAAGAAGTCCATAGATATTGCACTATGTATACAGTTGGTACTTTCTTCATGTTTTTGTCAAATGTGTAATAATTCAAGCCCGTAACGACAAGAAATCCGATCAAAAATTAAAATTTCCGTTTTACACATTTTGATACAACCCATTTTTTTTCTACAAATACTATAATTGATATTATAGTATTTGTAGAAAAAAAAAATGGGTTGTATCAAAATGTGTAAAATACGTCAAAATTAGGTGATTCTGCGTGGAGAGGGTTATAATAGAGGCACTAAAAGGAAAAATATTTAGTTTTAATGAAATAATGAAAATCACAGAGTGTACCCGAGCGCCTGTGATACGATCAAGTTTAATTTGGATCCACAAATTGATACGGTCAAAATTAGAACATGTGCAGCTGAAATTTCACAAAAGCCCCTATTAGTTCTTTGTTTTATTTAAATCTTCATCTGGAAGCAGGTGAATATTGTGTAGACTATCGTTTTTATACCGTCGCTAGCATTTATTTTGTCTGGGCTAAATTTGAAAGAACATTATCTTCAGGTGATATTTGCTTACAAATTAGAAGTTTATTACTCATTCATTCATTCATTCATTCATTCATTCATTTTCAGAAATCTAAATCTGTCCGGAAAAAAAAATTGTTTCAACAATTGACATTATTCTATATTAGTAAATTCTTTAGTATAGATTTCTACCTAAATCATTTTTTTTAAATAAAAAGACGTATTCACCTCCTCAGATGTAATATTCACCGCGGTAAATCTCACGTGTTACTATTTTTGGAACATGGACTTTTTTTTAATTTTATTTTAATCAACCAATGAAAAAAGGTAAGATTTGCCACTTTATCCGACGGAAAATTAAAAAATATATTAAATGATAAAGATTCAGATAATAGCATGGTCGTGATGTAAACAATAATGTAGCACTACGTCAGGACAGTCGACATGTAATTTTTTTTTATTTCAGAAAACCACTATTTCCTCAAAATATAGAATAAAACAATTACTGTCTTTTGATTCTGTAAATGTGTGGATTAATTGACTTTTGAAAAAAAAATGATATTCACTTCGCCCTTTCGGGCTCAGTGAATATCATTTTTTTTCAAAAGTCAATAAATCCACACATTTACCTCATCAAAAGACAGTAATTGTATATTATTATATGACTATAAATATTTCTTTTATCTGATTGGCTAACGTCCCTAGAAACGTTCTTTGATCAAACGTTATAATCACCTCACGCGACGTAACGCGCGGTGAATATAACATTCCAACGTCCTGCACCATACGAAACTAAAGAAAACGTCGTGATAAAAGCTTATTTTAAGGGTAAAATCAACATATAAAATGTGTCATATAATAAAACAATTAATGACTTTCAATTCGGTGGATACCAGGATTTATTAACCCAAGAATAATATATTTACCTCGGCCCTAAGGGGCCTCGGTAAATATAATATTCTTGGGTTAATAAATCCTTGTATCCACCTCATTAATTGCATGTTATTAACTTATAGTATATATTTTTCATATGATATATTTAAGAAATAATTCATGGCAGGCATAGAGTTGTGCAAATTTACACATGGGCTGGACCTTTATATTCTAATTTTACCCCGAGCGATAGCGAGGGGTAAAATCTAAGAATATAAAGGCCCAGTCCATGTGTAAATTTGCACAACTCTATGCCTGTCATAAATTAATTCGATTCTAATAGGACAAATACGATAATTTTTAAAATTTCGTGAACTGTATACACACGGCATTTGGTGGCTGTTCCATTTACCTCCTTCGGAAATTTTGAATTGATTTTGAATTATTTGTTTTTGAACGAGGTATTTTAAAACAATAAAACAACATTTTAAAAAGCTTACCTTGAAAACTTATTTTAGTTAAATTGTATCAAACTTGAAGCGTACACGAAGCCAAATAACGTCTAATCTTTACGTTTCAAACTGGAAGTCTGCATATGACGCCAATGACGTCATGTTGATTATGTTCCGAAGTCGTCAATAACATTTCGCGGATTTTTTTCAGTTTACAGTCGTATATTGTATGAGGCTCTCCTTGTGTATTTCTTTAATAGTATTTAGCGTCGAAAACAAACACGATGTCCAAGAATAAGGATTAAACACAGTGTTTTTAGGAAATTATGTATGTATAAACTCCGGCAGCTCACTCACAAAATTTCACAGCGGGAGTCACATGGAACAGCCAGATTTGTTATGTACCGCACTTGCGCTAAATATAGGGATATTGAGTAATATCGTGTGTGCCGTTTTATAGACGTCATATTAGAATTTTAACTGATTACTGTCACAAGAAAACTTTAAAAATAGCCGGCGGAGTGAAACAGTTGACTGTTCCCCTACTTCCCGATCCTAACTTTTCCATGCCCGAGAACGATGCGCAGTGCGTCACTTGTTGTGTCCATTGTTCAGCTGAATTAATAATCAACAAAATGCTGTAATTCTTTCAAAACAATGTTGCGTCCCAATTTTTTAATGGTATGGTATGCTGACATTATCATCTTCAGTGGATTTGTGGTTATGTGCATGTATATAAGATAATGAAACAATTATTTCATGCCTGTTCAGGGAACAGTCAAAACTTGTGTCCCTCGGTGTTGGAGATGACTTGGGAACTGTTGCATTCGGCCTTCGGCCTCAGGCAACAGTTCTCAAGTCATCTCCAGCACCTCGGGTCAATAGTTTTGACTGTTCCCTGAACAGGCATGAAATAACTGACTGTATAATTGCTCGAACAGACGGCATTAACGGTAATCAGAGGTTCCGTGAAAAAACGTTCGGTCACCATGTTTTCTAAACTCCAGCTGCAAACCGTACATTCAAAATTCAACTTCTGTTCATTAAATTGAAGATAACTTGGGTAAGGTTACATAACAAAGTAGTAAATCAGACCTAAATAGGCTAACTTTTGACAGGAAAACGAGTTATTGTGAGGCTGTAGCATGTTATGTTCCGGGTTTTGCAATTTAACATGATACATCATTATATACATGTAAGAACGTCAGAATGGTGTTGGAAACAAAATTTTTTTAATCATATATTATGTACTTATTTTAACCTTACAGGTAATTAAAATTCGTTCCACCACTCCGGAAATTCCATAAAATTAAAGTGTGTAAGAATAGCCCTAATGCGCTATTCTTACACACAACGTATTTTAATTACATGTGCTGTGTGCGCATAACACACACAGTAGCCCCAACGCAAGCTGTCACTTTCAAGACTGAGATCAAATTCGATGCCGGCTCGCTTGAAGGCAGTGCCGGCCTTGTCCATACACTCCGACAAAAGTTAAGCACCACCCTATATTTTTATCGATATATTTTTTTACATCAATACTGTTAAAACAATAAAATAGATATCACCATTTTTCTTACACTTCTTAAAAGACTACACCAAGGGCTCTAAAATTACCAATCTACGTAATATTTATCATCCTGAAAGACGTGACTATGACGTGGCAAAAATGGGGTTCAAATCAGTCGCTGAAAAAACGTAAAACCAGTTTGTCTTTGATGGAAGTTTTTAACATTGCATTAAAATGCAGAGTCTTCAGATTTTAAGAACTTTTAAATGCATCTATTGTGCGCATGTGTAAGGCATAAAAATCAATAACGAGTACGTTCACCGCGTTTATTGTGCAGTTCTGTAACACGCCTCGTCATGCCTCGCACAAGACGCCTAAGCCGTTCTTGGGGGAACTGTTGCGACTCCTGTAAGATAGCAGTTCTTAATTCGTCAATATTTTGACATTTTGGATTGTGTTGGTTAATTTTTCGGCCAATAAAGTCCCATACATGCTCTATAGGGTTCATGTCTGGCGACATCGCAGGCCATGGAATTGTCTGAACAGCCTCTTGCTGTAAAAAATGTTGTACAATTCGGGCTCTATGTGGCCTAGCGTTGTCGTCCATGAACATTGGCCTGTCAGCCAACGCATGATTGTCGAGATGGGGGACTACGCGTGGAGCGAGCACATTGTCACGGTATTTTTGGCCTGTCAGATTACCATCAAGAACGTACAAGTCCAACTTACAGTCAAATGAAAAACAACCCCCGAGAGTTACACCCCCACCCCCAAAAGCAGTTGTGCCCAAAATGTGGTTGTCCTGAAATAAAGTGTTTCGTTGGCGCCAAACCCTTGCACGACCGTCGGTAGGGCGTAACAAAAAACGACTTTCATCAGACCAGTGGACCCGTCTCCATGTGCGAATAGTCCACCCCAAATGATCATGTGACCAGTCAATTCGAGCATGGCGATGACGTAATGTCAACTGTGGACGTTTTATGGGTCGTCGCGCTCGCTTTCCCTGATGGTGGAGGCGTCTGATTACAGTGCGTGTGCTAATGTGGACTCCAAACGCTAAATTACCACGAAGTGCACCAGCTGTACTGAACGGCCGTTGCCGCGCCCGTCTGGATATAAGCCGGTCCTCTCTCGGCGTCGTTTTGCGAGGTCTACCTGCACGTGGACGGTCAGTAACATTCCCCGTTTGACGAAAACGCTGCATCAGTCGGACAATGATGGAATGGTTAACCCTAAAGTGGTCTGCCACCCTTCTATGGCTAAATCCGCCGTTATCCATGCCAACATCTTGCCACCTTTCTGGTATGGTTAATTTTCGCCGCACCATACCAATTAAACCAATAGAAAATGAAACTTAAAACTCTACACAAAAAAAATCAGCTTTCGTTCGCAAACACAAATGTTGAAAAGTACACGTGGCACTTTACACACCCTGTCATATACACATAAATAAAAATCGATCAATAACCTGTTTCACAGGTAAGTAAGTATGTGTGTACAGGTAACGAAAACAGCAAACCGATTTGAAATAAGTTCATTATTAGAAAAGATATTATTGAAACAAGTCAGGTGGTGCTTAACTTTTGTCGGACTGTATATATATCGTAAGGCTAGTACATCATTTACCTTCTGTTCATGGGTAGTCAGGTATTTTAGTAAAAATGCGGCCACCACATAACGAATTTGACCGTGTCTGGAAACATTCTTTGATCGTATCATAAAGAAACCCTCGACAGATTTTGATCGTATCAATTTTATCGCAACCTCCCTTTTTGACCGGCTTATTACATTGAAATTGAAGATGTTTTAATTATGAAAATGGTATGGAATGAAGAACGAATGATCAAACTCTGCTGCAAACATTAGATTCTTCCTGAAATCATTCGTACTTAAAAGGAAAAGCCGACGGAGAACAGAAATTTAATTTTTCGATCTGATTTCTTGACATTAAGAGCTTGAATTATTACATATTTGACAAATACATGAAGAAAGTACCAACTGTATATATAGTGCAATATCTATGGACTTCTTTTAAATCAAAACTCATTCAGACATACGAATAATTCTACATGAAAATTCTATAAAAAAAAAAAAAAAAAAAAAAAAAAAA
>MJUT01056337.1:460567-470908 GCA_002080005.1 Gigantidas platifrons
GTATGTCTCTTGACTATGTTGTGTCAGTGTCAGTAAGAAGAGTGATATGTCTGTCACAGTGATTTATCATGCTATGTCTCTTGACTATGTTGTGTCAGTAAGAAGAGTGATATGTCTGTCACAGTGATTTATCAAGCTATGTCTCTGACTATGTTGTGTCAGTGTCAGTAAGAAGAGTGATTATGTCTGTCACAGTGATTTATCATGCTATGTCTCTTGACTATGTTGTGTCAGTGTCAGTAAGAAGAGTGATTATGTCTGTCACAGTGATTTATCATGCTATGTCTCTTGACTATGTTGTGTCAGTGTCAGTAAGAAGAGTGATATGTCTGTCACAGTGATTTATCAAGCTATGTCTCTTGACTATGTTGTGTCATTGTCAGTAAGAAGAGTGATATGTCTGTCACAGTGATTTATCATGCTATGTCTCTTGACTATGTTGTGTCAGTGTCAGTAAGAAGAGTGATATGTCTGTCACAGTGATTTGTCAAGCTAAGTCTCTTGACTATGTTGTGTCAGTGTCAGTAAGAAGAGTGATATGTCTGTCACAGTGATTTATCAAGCTATGTCTCTTGACTATGTTGTGTCAGTGTCAGTAAGAAGAGTGATTATGTCTGTCACGGTGATTTATCATGCTTTTATTGCCAGACCGGACATGTCTTTTTAAGTAATTAGGCCGTCATGGTTGTGATCATATGGTAGTTGGATTTACAACTATCTATGCAATGAGTACGTACATTTTTTGTATCACCACTAACATGAGTTCGAATTTACATGCCGTTCTAATATAATATTCACAAGATGTATCAATACAGATTGGTGTAAATCAGTGTCCATCACCACTAACGCAGACTTTTTGAAATTCGTCGGACCGAGCGGGCAGAAAATCACAAGGACTGGCAATACTGCCAAGTATGCCGGTCCGGGTGTCCGACAAAATTTTTTGTTTGTGTATTTTGTTTTGCACCGGAAATCGGAAATGCAACTGGTATGATCACGGTCAACTCGAAATTAGATTCTGCTTCAAATGACATTTACTTCTTAACATGCAACTGTTTCCATGGTAATTCTATCAATCATTGTATTTTTATAGTTTAAACTGGCTGTGATGCATCAACACGACCATTTCGTGTATTTATATTTGAACACATGGCGGGTCAGGTTTTTATTGTTCCCATCACCGATTCCGTTTAAATTTTAGAATTGTGTAAATTCTGGTTCTAAAAAATATCTTCAAAACTTTTTCTTCAGGGGAAAATTCAGGTCCTGCACAATTTCAGTAGGTCCTGTAGAAAATTATTGGGTGCAGGACCTATGTCCTCCATATTGAATTTTTTTTCTTCAAAAAGCCTGCTAACTTGAGTTCGAATCCCGTTCATGAGAGGTGTACTCCATACAACATTCTGTGATAAAGTTTGTCTGACTTACGGCAGGTCTGCTGTTTTTTCTGGGTACTCTGGTTTCCTCTACCAATAAAACTGACCGCCACAATATAACTGAAATATATACAAGTGAGATATTGTTGAAATTAACATTAAACACCATAAACCAAACCAACTATAAGTAATGTATTTCTCTTACAGGAAACACTATGGAAAGAAGGTAGATATTTGGAGTTTAGGAATAATGATTATAGAAATGTTGGAGGGGGAACCCCCATATCTCAACGAGACCCCTCTGAAAGCCATCTATCGTATTGCCACAAAAGGAAAACCAGAAGTTAAAAATGTTGAAAAACTGTCTTCAGATCTGAAAGACTTTTTGGACCGTTGTCTTGAAGTTGACGTGGAGAAGCGTGCAGATACTAAAGAGCTACTGGAGCATCAATTTTTACAAAAAGCTAGACCACTGACAACTTTACGTCCACTCATTGTGGCAGCAAAGCAAGCAACAGGACACTAATACTTGAAATGTGGGAAATAGTGCTCTACGCTGAAGATATCTAAATACTAATTGTTATATATATATATTTTGTTTATGTAATTTTTGCTATGCATATTTGAGTATGTTATTGATGAAAGTGGGATTGGGGGGATATAGATATAAAAGTGCAAAATGACCGTCTTTTATTAATTATTTAAGACTTTGTAGTAATATTATTCAATTTACACTAAATTTGCTATATGTTTTATTATTTATCATGAACTACAGTTCCAAATATGCGTTATACTTATCTGGTTATTTTACTTAAAGTAAAGACTTTGTAATACAAGGGTCATATTTCATCCTTTAATTATGCAAATTATTTAGCTATGGTTTATTTTCTCTAGCTAAACCCCTTGAACTATTTGTGCCACTTTCATGCATGTCCAATATTCATTTTCACTCGGTAACAAAATTCCATAATTGGTAAAATGTTGGTACAGTAGACCACCTCTTACAAGGTCAGCCATCCCTCTTGTTAGGTCACATTTTCATTGCAGTAGAGATGGCCAGATAAAAGGGGCACAACTGATTGTGTTTAGATCTACCTAAGCTGAGCACCTTTGAGAGATGGCCAGATAAAAGGGGCACAACTGATTGTGTTTAGATCTGTCTAAACTGAGCACCTTTGAGAGATGGCCAGATAAAAGGGGCACAACTGATATCTGTCTAAACTGAGCACCTTTGAGAGATGGCTATATAAAAGGGGCACTACTGATTGTGTTTAGATCTGTCTAAACTGAGCACCTTTGAGAGATGGCCATATAAAAGGGGCACAACTGATTGTGTTTAGATCTGTCTAAACTGAGCACCTTTGAGAGATGGCTATATAAAAGGGGCACTACTGATTGTGTTTAGATCTGTCTAAACTGAGCACCTTTGAGAGATGGCTATATAAAAGGGGCACTACTGATTGTGTTTAGATCTGTCTAAACTGAGCACCTTTGAGACCATTTTTGTTGTTTTGAATGAAGAGGTGTACAAATTAGACAAGTAAAATTTATAAATATGTATGACTATGTTAATCTTATATTTTAATTTAAAACATTGTGACTAGATTAATCTTGAATTTTAATTAAGTAATTAATCTTTGATTAACACAGTTTTACCATCATTTGCATAGCACGCTGAGCACATAGAGATATTGTCAAATTTATTATATATTTTTTATGATTTACAGCCCTTTTTTTTTTTTACTTTTGAGACCCAGTGTGGAGCTTTTTGATTACAACTTCTTCAGTATTATCAGGCTTTTCTGCCACACATGCAGATGTGAATATCAGATATATTTTCCAAATGTTATATTTTGAAATAAATTTATTTGGGAGAAATTAATTGTTACTGGGATTCTTCATATACTGTAAATTTGGAAATTATTGCGTTCATTTATTATTGCGATCTTCGAAAATTTTCACAGATTGCAATTTGTATTATTGCGAAGCATGAAGTCCTCTAGTACAAATGGATACATATGATTCTGAAATAAGAGGTTTAATTATTGCGATTTCACTTCAGTCGCATTTTTCGCAATAATTTCTGAATTTACAGTATATATCTAAGATATCCAGGCCAGTCCTTCCAGGTTTATAAACAATAAAAGAACCGCCTAGCACATGAATGTGCGACGTATCCCCCCGCACTTGCATAATATTTAGTTTTATATATTTATAGAAAGCAGCCTTGCAGTCTTAATGTATAACATACTTACAAGCCACATGCAAAGATTATTCAAATCTATCCATGTTTACTAAAGTTATCATATAAACAAGACACAATTCTCAAAATTGGTGATTTTTCAACCAAAAACTAACATTTTCCCCCAAAACCTTTGCTTCAAATATTTCCATGTTAGAACCCATCCAAGATAATGATAATTACAAGCTATTTGCAAAATATTCAAATCTATCCATGTTTACTAGTTATCACGTAAACAAGATACAATTCTCAAAATTGGTGATTTTTCAACCAAAAATTAAGATTTTCCCCCAAAACCCTTGCTTCAAATATTTCCATGTTAGAACCCATGCAAGATAATGATAATTACAAGCCACATGCAAAAAATTATTCAAATCTATCCATGTTTACTCAAGTTATCGCGTAAACAAGAAAGTGTGACGGATGGACAGATAGACGGACAGACGGCCACTATTACTATATCCCCTGACCGCTATTGCGGGGGAGATAATAAAATTTTGTTGGTGTTTTCAATGTTTGAATAAACCAGGAAAACCATATGAATAGTAGAAGCCACTATTTTAGGTGCCATGGAAACTGTTAAAAAAAATCATGAATTAGCCATTCTAAGTTAAATTTTTATTGGGGTACACAATAAATAACCTATTTATATTGTCTAATGTGTGTAATACATTATTTCAAGTAGAAGTATGCTAATAGATGTCTGTTTATGTGTTACAAGTATATAAGTGTCAGCATATAGGTATCACTATATATAATCTATCGGATAGCAGTTTTTGTCTTAATTTTTATCACCTAGTTGACCGGAAACCAAATTTTGAAATTTTTTCTACTTATTCAAACAAATTCTTTCACAATTTTTACTTGTCCCAGGCTTCGGGCAAGTGGGTTAGCGCGAAGACTGGGATAGTATCATCTTAAGATTGTCTTAAATCAGCCACACTATTACCAAATCAGCAATAACCCTCTCCTATAAATGATGGAATTGAAGTAACTACATTCCTCTCTTATAGCCTTATTATGTGCATCTATTATTCCCCTCCTTATTTGTTGGTTCTGGTTTAGCCATGATAAGTGGAGCAGTATAGTCTGATGTTAATCTGTATCGAAATAAGACAATATAACTGAAATATTGTTGAAAGGGGCGTTAAACACCATAGCCCTAACCCCATTATCTTCATCACATTCCTTTTCATGAGCTTCTGTACAATGTATATTTCATGAAATTGATTTGTCTGAGTCTTCCTCATCTTATCCAAATATTGCTTGTCACAAGTAATTGGTCAAGTAAAAATAGCACTTAATATTGAGTTAAATTTGACATCATCATGAATTTTAGTTCAATTTTGATGCTATTCAATTCTTAGATTTCAAGAGTTACGATTCTTGGTTGTTTTTAATTTATTTTTTAATACAGTTAAGAGTTGTCAGTAGTTTACATTGATGATTTTTATTTTTAGAAATGTAAAAATTCTCCTGGTCTCCTGAGCACATGTCTAGATTTGTGATTAAAACAGTATTTCTTGAGAAGGATTACGAAATATTTTGACACTTGCATGTATTTTGAATAATTTATTCCAGCATTATATATTACATATAGGACCACTGTCTAGTACATGTATCTTCACAATAACGTATGTATCTTCACAATAACGTATGGTTGTTCATTAGAAATTTTTTTAATCACGCTTGCTTATCCTCACTATGAATATAAACGTACTAAGCATGTCACATTATTACTGGTTATGTAAATAGTTTTTTGTTTATATACCTTTCCAAAAAATATCAAAATATTTATATCTTGTACTAAAATTCTGTACATAATAGTTTACTAATATATCTAAATATTTGACATATAAAAAACCTAGAGGGGGCCGTCATGGTAGTTTGATTTACAACTACCTATGCAATCAGTTCCTATCATCGCTGAGTTCGAATCTCGATCAGGGCGAGGTGTACAACATTATGTGATAAAGTTTGCCAGTGACTTGTGACAGGTCGCTGGTTTACTCTAGGTCCTCTGGTTTCCTCCACCAATAAAACTGACTGCCACGGTATAACTGAACTATTGTTAAAAGTGGTGTTATAACCATCAAACAAACAAACAACAAAAAAGCTAGAAGTATTGAAAGTGAGACTAATCTAGTCTCAATGACTGATGATTATTGAAATAACATAGGCTTAGGTATAAGTTTCTCTGTTGTAATCTTTTTTGATCATTTTTATGAGACCTATCTCCAATTAACCTGACCGTATTACAGCAAATTTTGAAAATCATTTGAAAATTTAGGAACAAAACAACACAAAAAGTCTCAATTACCAGTTAATCTTTCCCATTAGCCAAATATTATCACTATCATGCTGATTTTTTAAGACCTGCATTTAAATCTTCTACATTAAATGTTCAAAATTCAGAAATATCAGTAATTTATCTTTGCCAATTTCTACATATATGCTGCACAGGGTTTATTGACATTTGCATAATACCAAGTTGTGGTCGTGATTGTATGATAGTTGGATTTACAACTACCTATGTAATCAGTGCCTATCACATCTAACGTTGTGAGTGTGAATCCTGCTCATCGTGAGGTGTACTCAATACAACTTTATGTGATAAATGTTTGTCAGTGACTTGCGACAGGTCTGTGGTTTTCTCCGGGTACTCCGGTTTCCTCCGCCAATAAAACCTACCGCAACGATATATCTGAAATATAATTGAAAGTGGTGTTAAACACTATAACCCTAACCCTAACCCAAAAAAAATGACTAGTTAAAATAATAATTATTATTAGTACTAAATATTATGAATTAAAATTCCATTTTAATCCAAAAATGGAGCCTCTTTATAGGATTTTTTCCTGCGTTATAATTACAAAGGTCCATGAAAATTGAAATGACTGCATTTATAAGATTTGACAACCAATATATCTAGCATAGCTTTTTCTTCTGCTGGTTTAACATACAGAGCAGAGAAAAGCATTCTAAAATAAAATAATAAAAACTTTCTGTGCAAGATATGAATTTGTGTTTTTTTTAAAAAGGGTTTTACTCTATCAAAAAAAAAACTTTTTTTTTTAATAAGGAACATTATTAACTGAAAAAGAAGTCCAAAACTATTTTAATTTTAATAATAACAAGTGAACAAACTTAAAATTGTAGGACAAGAAAGGCAGAAAGAGGAAATTAACATGACGACCAAAATAAAGAATCTTGATATAGTAAACATACATTAAAATTCATGTCTAATATAAAATTGTATCAATACAGATTGGTGTAGGTTAGCCATGCCATGTTTACCATAATCAAGTCTGTAGCAAACGCACAACATATTTTCTGTTGTGGCGAGATAATATTTCCGTCATAGCATTTATTCCGACGGGAGCAATTATTGTGTTATATCTATTCCAGTGGAAAAAAATAGTACAAAATATCACAATTTTTTCCTTTAGTACAGAAAATTTGTTCATCAATAAAATTTTTGGAGTTGTTTATGATAAATTATCCAAAGGAACAAATATAAGGCAGAACAATATGTATTCACCCTGTACTAATACATCTACTTAATTTTTAACTAAAGATATAGATTTCCGAGATCATGTCTTCAACACAAAAGTTGTCTGTTAGTTCAGTCCGACATTTAATGAGATTGAAGTATTGCACTTTCCTGGGAGAAAAAAATTGTATGACCTTATAATGAAGAGTGGTTATTATTAAACATGGACTAGTTCCTGGTCTTATAATGAAGACTGACTGTTCCTTTACATGGACTGGTTCCTGGTCTTATAATGGAGACTGATTGTTCTTTTACATGGACTGGTTCCTGGTCTTATAATGAAGACTGATTGTTCTTTTACATGGACTGGTTCCTGGTCTTATAATGAAGACTGATTGCTCCTTTACGTGGACTGGTTCCTAGTCAGCCAAAAATATGTAGCTGGTAACTTGTTTATTTGCATGTATATGTTTTATAGATATATTGGCTATCTAATTTAAATCATGCTTACTGCTACCATTCAATGGTTTTATATTATGTTATATAATACAAGATTTGTTTCTGTCTTCAATTAATTGTGTTTTTTAACTAAATATTTGACTAGTTTGATTAAAACATTCCAGTGTATTTTTTTTACAAATTTACATTTACACTTTTTTTTAAAGAGCATACAAGTATTATGTATTAAAATCTAACGATTACCCGGTAATATTGTTGCTAAGTTTCTCTTAAATCTATGAAATTTAAAGAATCATTATGGAATGTTGATGTTATTTATTATATTTCCTTAGAACTTGTGCATTCCTTAAAGGCATAAATTGAATTGAATTGAATTGAATTTTATATTAAAAGTTGCCAATATTCAATGTTTTATACTAATAAAATGTTCTGAACAATAACCCAGGTTTAAAAAATATGTTATAATGTCGTAATTAGTGAAAAGAATTTGAATGTCTGTTGGTAAAATCGCCATTAACATGACCTAATTATAAGTCTGCTCTTTTTCCGAAGTTTGCCGAATACTGAAAACTGCTATAAATAATCAGGAAGCATGTTGCATGTAAATTCGTTAGAATTAATATAATTTAAGAAATATATCTATGAAATTGGATCNNNNGGGGTAATCAGTTAATATTATATAATGGTATTTAGTAAGAATGACACTTAAAATCAGAAATACGTGATTGAATCAATAAAAACAAACCCAAACTCTGCAAAGGGGCCCGATAACAGGAAAATTGTATACAAATTGTATTGCATATTATTGACAACACTAGAGTTGTCTTGATTATATTTTTTTAGAAAAAAACAGACATGAAGTTCATTATTTTAGTCTCTAATTTAAAAGATATCATCTAGCGTTTTCTCCTGAAAAAAAGAATATATAAAAAACTACGATGCAATTCTACTGTTAAAATATGATTCGGCCAAAAAAAGATACTAAATTATGCTTACGTGTTGAAAAATGGAGTAGGTCGGTATAACATCTTTTTTTAATTTTTACACAAATCCTTCTTTTTGTGTCGTTTTCGTATAGAATCTATCAATGTTTTTGTTCAATTCCACGATTCAATTTGTGCCATGTGCTTTCTTCATCAACAAACAATTTTGCACATGTGCAAACCCTTTCCCGAATGAGTTCACTGTCAGGTCGTATGAATATTGCACGGGTAAACATTGGATTCTTTACTAAATTCAAGAAAATAAAACAACTCTAGGCTATTTACGTATGATATTATGAAAAATTTCAACTGCAATTAGTATAAAACATCAAATATTGGCAACTTTTAATTTAAAAAAAAAAATTCAATTCTGCCTTTAAGTATTCAACTTTTACAATACTCTGTGCATTTTAAAATAGATGTATCTATTTATAGAGACTCTAAGCATTCCATGGTTACGCAACAATTTTTTTTTCATACACTGCTCACTAATGTCATTTTCTCCATATTAGAAAATGTATGTCAACTTTTTTTTGGTGCTCTATTAAAGTTTATAAATTTTATAACAGAATGTAAAGTTATATTTCTCATTTAATATGATTTGAAAAATTAAAATAATTTATTTGTTTGTGTTTTTTTAGATACTGAGTAAACTTTGTTACTTCTAGAAATTTGTTTTTGCTATAAAAAAAAAAATTTGTTTAAGTTTAGAATTTGTAAATAGGTATGTATTTTATTAACTACTTTATTAATAAACCAGTGAAAAATTTGTATAAGTTTATTTAAAGAAGGGTATGATTGATTGATTGATTGATTGATTGGTTGGTTGGTTGGTTGGTTGGTTGGTTGAATGTGTAAGCATACTTAGGTTGTGCAAAAAGACAAAATTGATGAGATACAAGCTATACAAATATCATGAAAAGAAATTTGAACAATGATGGTCAACAATTTCACCAAATATCAATAAAACAAAAAATCACCTCTCACCTTAAAAAAGACCACGTTGGCATATGATGTTGGAAATCTAGATCCTGGATTTGGGACAGGCACAAAAATGTGGTGGGATAAAACTTGTTTAATGGGATCCAATGTTGTCTTCTCTGATTAACAAATTGCCTATATTTCGTAAAAAGAACACACACTAAAAACAATATCAATTATTTCACTCAAACGTAAGTATTGAAAACGAAATAAGTTACATTTTGAGCAAAACATGACAAAAGTCAAGAACAATGGTGGTTGCCTACAATATGTATGATGTTTGTGCTCTTCAGAAACAAGAAAAAATAAACAATTAAGAATCTATGACCTTTGATTAGAATGGAAAACATTTATAAATGAGCTGGTAAACTTTCAATGACAGATCAGATTAGAGTCAGGAAGGTCGGTATCAATTTCATCTAACATCTACAATCTGATTTAGATTATTTACTAGCCGCTTTATACAGTCAAACTTGTCTATGTGTTCACCTGTATTAAAAGGTAACTTTTTAGCTCGCCTGGCCCAAAGGGCCATGTGAGCTTTTGTCATCACTTTGCATCTGTCGGTGTCTGCGTCTGTAAACTTTTCATATTTTCATCTTCTCTGAAACCACTGAACAGATTTGGACCAAATTTGACAGACACGTTCATTGGGAAGTCCTCTACCAGATTTGTTGTCTTAGTGCAGATCGGAAATCCAACATGGCTGCCAGGGCCAATAATATGTTCTGATTGGTTGAAACTTTGAAAATCTTGTCAGAAACTACTCAGCCGATGGAATTGTAACATTATAGAAATGATGACTGG
>MJUT01056337.1:484067-504531 GCA_002080005.1 Gigantidas platifrons
CAATGTATTACCTAAACTATTATATATTATATATCATGAACAGGGATCGAACCTACAATGTATTACCTAAACTATTATATATTTTATATTTTATATCGTGATATGTACATAATTATATTTTAGACGCACTGCAGGTACTCCTCCTGTATGTGACCCTGAGGTAAAGAGGTAGTTATTCTAAATAACATACATATATGTATAATGATCTTTTGCACTGTAACCATTACACCATTCACTTTTTGAAATTACATGCAGATATAATTAATAAAATTTTATTTATATCTAAATATGTAACCTGTTATTTTGTTTTTAAATAGTTCCGTTTTAAATAACTTAACTTTTAAAGCCGTTCAGTTTAATTTCCTGTTCAGATAAAATTTCATAATTCTCTATAATAGAAATCCTTTTGGAAAAAGTTGACAACTGAAAACTTCGTAGTAATTATGCTTAAAACTAGATAACATGTGATAAGCAAGATTGTGTAATCTACTTATTTATTTACTTATCGGATTGCAACAAATTGTGTGTGCCAACAAATTTTAGCGAACAAATACTTGTATTTTTATTTTTGTCTCATGATTTTTTTTTTATTAAATATTTGGGAGGGGGGGTCTATATTAACCTAGACGTACCATGCATTTCGTATTGCAGTTTTTTTTTTTCGTGGTATTTTTTTTTACATGCATCAGTGTAAATACATAAAAATAAGCAAATCTAGCTAATTAACATTAGATGTTTCTTGTGTCTGTTTTTCATTGACGATGCACCAGTTGAATCGCCAAGGAAAAAAGGGGGAAAAGATACAACAAACTTAGTCTATCGGCGACGAAAATAAAAATACAACTGACATCTAATTTTAATTAGATTGAGAATAAATATGCTCTGATCAACTTATTATATTTCAGTCATTTTTGATAAGGAAATTTTCAATAATTGCATTTTCGAGGGCAAAACCATGTGAGGAAAAAACATCATTTGTGAAAAAAAACAAAACAAATCACAATTCCTTTAAAATTTATGTTTCAGGTGAAGTAATAAAAACAAATTGAGTCTAGCAATGAAACCCAGAAAAAATGTGAGCTCTGTGTTAAACCAAACCAATAAGACCAAATGCACATATGCTCCAAATATTGAGTGATAAATATAGATAATATAAGGACATTATACTGTATGCTGTTATCTCGTATTTTTGTAACGTGCAGTGGGTTGCACGTCACTGGCGTAATCCGGTTCGTACCAGAGTTACTGCTCTGGATTCAAGTGACGCTCTGTATATCGTGTATTTAGCTTATACAGTTAAAACTTTTGACGATGTTGTGTGTTTGCAGCACCTGTGCGTCGGACCCGTGCGTTTTACGCACGCACCTAATATTAGTTTAACCTGTGCGTTTTCAGCACCCGTGCGTCGGACCTGTGCGTTTTACGCACGTACCTAATACTGGTTCAGCCTGTGCGTTGGTCCTGTGCGTTTTGCGAACGCCACTATAGCTAATTCAACCTGTGCGTTTTTGCAGCACGTGTGCGTCAGTCCTGTGCGTTTTACGCACGCCACTATAGCTACTTCCACCTGTGCGTTTTTCAGCACTTGTGCGTCAGTCCTGTGCGTTTACGCACGCTACTATAGTTAATTCAACCTGTGCGTCAGTCCTGTGCGTCTGCGCACGCCACTATTGTCACTTTAACCTGTGCATAAAGCTGCTAATCAAGTAACCAAGTGCGAATAATAGTATTGCTTAGGCTATTGACCAAACGGGTTGCTCGACAGAGCAATGCAAAGTGACCAGACATGCTGCGACAAGCGTTTATATACCCTGTTTTGGACCATACCATTTTATACAGACGATTCCAAAAGTCTGCATCATCAAAACGATTTTACATAACCCAATGATAACCATAAAGCGTGTAAAGGACCAGACTATTTCCGTGTTCTTTTTTTCATATTCCAACCCGTTTATGACTGTTAGTTATCGTAGTAATAATAAACAATATAAACTTTGTATGCTTAAAATATTATATTTAGCCAATAACTTGATAAATAAAAATGGTCTATGGTTTCGAAAGCTGTAGATTAATTATTTGCATGCCAACTGTGTATAAAACAATTAAAACACTGTACACAAACAGGTGAATTCGTGGAAGTGGAGAAGGAAATTATACGGTCAAGTGCACAAATTATCACCTATATATAGCCCCAATTTATTTTTAGAATTTGCATACGAATTTTAAATACGTGTTAACTAATTTTGTCACATTACCCATGCCTCCAAGAAATGCGTCCTCGCATTTACCTACTCTTCAAGCTTCAACTGAATACTTCGATTCCTGTGGCCATTTTTCAGACCCAAACTCTATCAACATGCAAAGCAGAGGTTTTGTCATCAGCTGGACACATGCCACAAAGAAAGGCATTGATGCCTATCTATGCTAAGCGCCGAACGCCATCGGTCACTAGTCTAACATGTTCTAGCCCCTGGTTGGTCAGAACTTCAGCTCGTAGACATTTAGTCTACCACCATGTCCAGAGTTCCATCAGTTTCTACTACGAAGATAAATTCGTAGCTACGTGTAATGTGACATTTTACATAACGCCAAAACTTAAACAGACTTTCCTATTCCCTAACATAATCTAAATACTTATAACCCTTTAAATGAGCAACTTTAACAGAAATTTACTACAACAATTAACAAATTTAACCACCTATTAATCATAGAAAATAATTTTAACTGCCACTGGAAAAGATGTATAAAATGTCAAAAATCTGTAAGAAGTAATTTTGCCTAAGTAGCGGCTTCATAATAATGCCTACTCTTAACGAACACAGCTCCGAAGAGACTGCTGCTACTGGGGGGATTTTTAACGTGCACAGGCGTGGCGCTCACTGAACACGGGACCTCGGATTTAACGTCCTCATCCGACGGACACATAGAGAAAATAAATGCAAATTAAATGACGCTCTGTTTCTTTTATATATAACATAAGTATGACCTAAAAAAAAAGTATCTTAACGTCACAATTTTCAGTCTCCTTCCAAGCTCTGCATAACCAAATTGTTCAAATATATCGTCACACCGAATAATCATATTATGCCTCCTGGCACCAATCAAATTACATAACGTAACGAAGAACAGCTGTAATTCGATCCTATTACAGTCAAAACGACAGAAAACAAGTTTGAGCCTCCCTGGAACAGTTTCAATGAAGATTTATGCATTATTCAGTCACTCCATTCTTCTTCCTCTTCATAAGTTACGGACTTGTTGCCTTCATAATATCTTGTGACTTTTCGCGTCTTGTGTTTACGGCCCCGCGGACCTGTCTGCGTAGACACATCTGCAGTTAGTTACTGCCTTTGTAATCCTGTTGGCATTTGTTGGAGTCCAATAGCCACTCGTGGAGTACTTAAGGTACTAATCGACGCTTGGCAAGGACCTTCCCCTGGGAATGTGAAAATCAGTGGGGAACGAACTTCTGGATATCCTGATGACGTACTAGCGGTAGAAATACCCACAGATACCTGACATTGTGTAAGTTGTGGTGGATGCACAGAGGTAGACGTGATTCGCGGTGGTTCTCCATGCGTTGTGCGAGGAGCTTTGGCGATTGCTCGCGGCGAATACTGAGTAGTTTGAGCACCACTTGAAACTATGATATGCGGCTGTTTTGTTTTGAAAGTTTGTTCTAATGTTTCTAATAAACGCTTCTTGGTTCCTGCGGTAACAGGTGTAGGTTTGGTGGCTTTTCTGTACAGCCTTCCCATTGTTGGTGATTCATTATTGCTAACAATAGGGGTAGCAGCTATTGGACTTTGGGATCCCATCTCATCCCCCATAATGTCTGAAAGATTACCAGGATTCTATTAGTTCATAATCACTTTCTACCACTACGTCTTTGTGGACTCTTTTCATATGTCTTTCCAGGTCATATTTCCGGGTACCAGCGTACTTACACCCGGATATCATGCATACAAACTGCGTTTCCTCCATTCGCTCTTTTGCGCACTTCAAAATATACAGATCTCCGGTTTCCTGTGTTTCAAATGTATCAAAACACACTGGACATCTCCAATTTCTCTCTGGTTGTTTCGCTGTCTTCTTGGTATTCGCCATTCTTGTAAATTTTGGGCTACGTCCGGGTTTTCGAATAGGGAAATATACAAGAACTTTATCACCCTTACTAAATTGTTCCCAGCTCAGTTTTTCATCATGATATTTCTTTTGTCCAAGTATTTCCCCTTCGACATGATCTTGAACGATGCGGTGTGCTTCCTCTATTCTATCCTGGAGTTCCCAAGCCCACGAATGCCGTGGTACCGATTTCGATACTACTGGCGGTTCGTATATTAGATCAAGAGGTGTAGTAACTTCTCTCCTTAGCATCAAACGGTTTGGCGTACACCCCGTCGTCTCGTGTTCTGCTGATCTATATGCCATCATAACATATGGTAATAGAATATCCCAATTGTTATGATGTTCGTTTACATAAGACGACAACATTGTTACCAAGGTTTTATTAAAACGCTCTACCATGCCATCCGATTTCGGGTGATAGGGAGTAGTCTTTGTCATGTTGATTTGAAGTAGCTGACACATTTCTGTGAACAACTCGCTTTCAAATTGACTGCCTTGATCGGAGTGAATAGTGGTCGGGACGCCAAAACGTGTTACAACCTCTCTGACAATGATATTGGCAACCGTAGATGCCTCCATGTTTGGCATTGCATGTTCTGTCCATTTTGTGAAGTAGTCGCTAATGACTAAAATATACTTGCTGCCATCATTCGTTTTAGGCAATTCGCCGCCAAGGATATCAACGGCTATTTTTTCCATTGGATAGCCAGATATCTGCGTCTTCATCGTTGCTCTTTTTCTTTGCAAAGGTCCCTTTCGTTTGCTACAGGCTTCACAGCCGCCACATACACTTTAACATCCCTGCGTATACCCGGCCAATAATACTTCCGTTTGATCCTAGCCAATGTTTTTCTCACCCCTAAATGAGCGGAAGTCTTTTCATCATGACTCTGTTGAAGTATCCGTCGTCTTTCACAAAATGGTATAACAACACATAATGAACCGTCTTTCTTTGATTCTCTATAAAGTATACCGTCCTTAAATCTAAGATCGTTCCACTGGAACCACAAACATTTAACTACAACACCGTATTTCCCCATTTCACGAAACGATGGCCGTTTGTTTTCCTTTAGCCATTTCATAACTACGTTCAAGTCGCGATCTTTCTCTTGTAATTGTTGAATTGAGAATACTGTTTCATTATTCAATGATTCCGTGTCAATTGTGTTCACATGAACAAAGTCCATCCGATCTGAACGAAACCCACATTGCTTACAAGGACTCAGTGCGTCAGCATTTTGGTGTTGAGAACCAGGACGATGTTTAATTGTCATATTGTACTTCTAGCCAGCGCGCAAGTTGACCTTCTGCGTTTTTAAAGTTCATTAACCATCGCAAGGAGCTGTGGTCAGTTCGAACTGTAAACGTTTTTCCATAGAGGAAATGGCGGAAGTGCTTTACAAAATGCACAACTGCTAATAGCTCCTTGCGGGTGACACAGTATTTGCGTTCTGTCTTGGTTAGTGTCCTGCTTCCATACGCAATAACTACCTCAGCACCATTTATTTCGTGGGATAAAACAGCGCCAATTGCATTTTTGCTGGCATCAGTATCAAGGATAAAAGGTTTTGTAAAGTCTGGGTGTCCTAAAATAGGTGCACTAATCAACCGTTCTTTAAGATTTTCGAACGCATGCTGATAATTGTCATCCCAGAGGTACTTTCTCCCTTTCTCTGTTAATTTGTGTAAGCACTTGGCTATTGCAGAGACATTCTTAATGTAGCGCCTGTAATATCCACATAGCCCCAAAAACGAACGCAGCTCAGAAACGTTCGTGGGCACCGGCCAATCTTTCTCATTTTGTATTTTACTAGGGTCGGTCGCTACTCCATCCGATGATATCACATGACCTAAAAATGTCACCTGCTTTGAAAATAAGGAGCATTTCTTTGGTTTGAGCTTTAGTCCTGCTGCTTTTAATCTGTCAAATACTTGACGTAAATTCGTAACCATTTCCTCAAAAGACTATCCAACAACTATCACGTCATCTAAATATACCAAACATATCTGCCATTGTATGCCCAAAAGAACCCTCTCCATTAGTCTCTCGAACGTGACCGGTGCACAGGCCAGTCCGAACGGCCATAACACGAAACTGAAAGAGTCCTCGACGAGTAGCGAATGCGGTCTTCGGGCGATCTTCGCTTTCCATTTCTACCTGCCAATATCCTGAGCAGAGGTCTAAAGTTGAACCACTTGTTACCCAACAATTGCTCAAGGGAATCATCGATACGGGGTAATGGATAGGCATCCTTAGTCGTAAGGTCATTTAAACGACGATAATCTACGCAGAAACGTGTACTGCCATCTTTCTTTTTCACAAGCACGATTCCAGACGACCAAGGTCCATCTGCTGGTTCTATGACTTTCTTTTGTAACATCTCATCAATATGTTTGTCCACTTCATCACGCATTGCTATCGGAGTACGACGCGGCGGCTGCTTTACAGGCATATTAGATCCGGTATTAATCTTGTGTCGTACAATATTGGTGCGCCCCAGGTCTTGGTCAGATGTGGCGAATAGGTCTTTATACTCATTTATCAAGGACCGAACAGTTTCAGTCTTATCTTTAGGTATGTGTTTGCTAGTCGTTCCACCAAAGACATTAATTCTTTATCAAAGTCATGAAATGTCTGTCTTTTTCCATTTACTATCGTTTCATTTAGGACGAATTCTTCAAGACTAAGTTCTGCTACTGTTGTACCTGACCTAACGATTTGCACTGCGTCTGTTACGTTCATTAACCTGACAGGAACGCACTCCTTGGGCTCAACAAGGACCTTTGCTACCAACGCACAATCTCGTTTTAAAAACTTTTCACAAGGTTCTAGCATAACCCATTTATTATCTTTTCGTAATTGAGGTGCGTCCTGGACATATCCTTTCACAATCATCTCTGTTCCTGGTTGTATACTTATATTTTCTTTGACTGTAACTCGAAAACAGCCAATGCGGCCCTCAAAGTACAACGGAATATCTTGATTTGCGTATCTCATCACATTACTATCTAGGTCTATCACACATCTCTGACTTTGTATAAAGTCCTAACCTAAAATTCCATCTATGGGCAAATCAGCAATAACGGCTTCGACCGTACACTGTTGAGTGCCAACTGTCAGGTTGAAGAATGCTTGGCCCATACTAGTAAGACCCGTTCCGTTGGCAGAAACGACTTTTCTACTGCGTAAAACATCTTATTTGATACCAAGCTAACTGTCGCTCCAGTATCAACTAGAAAATTCGTGTGAAGATCATTTATCTTCAAATCTATGTACATTCCGGCTTCCTTATTAGAAGTATTAACTCCCAAGTACGCGCATTGATGGTTACGCCTATGTTTCCTTTTGGTGCGCAGGTGTCTAGCTGCGGATTTTACTGGCGTTTTCTCTGTTTGTGATTGCTTTCGCTGTTGTTCTTTACATTCACTTTTCCAGTGACCTTTTTGCCCACATTTGAAACACTCAGTATCCTTTTTGATGTCACGGATTCTTGTGTTTCGTTGAGTACCAGCATTATTTCTTTTAACTTTTTCTAAGTCTTTCTGCAAATCGTCAAGCTTCTTATTAAACGCCTGCATCATATCTAATAATTTATCCTCCTTGTTGTCCTTGGAGCTTTTCGCTTCATCTGTGCCAGTTGCGCCCCTGAGATGTGCACGTCCAAATTCATTCTTCTTTTCAGCCTTGAAAAGTGCGTCAAGTTCTACCGCTAGACATATAGCTTGGTTTAAATTAGCAGGACGGGACTGCTTAATCCTTATCCTCATTTCCGAATTTACCAGTGCGTCATGAAAATGTTCGGTAAAGAGCGTTTCTCTGACTTCAGCTGGGGCCATAGGATACGCTTTATTCACCAAACACCGAATAGCTTGACCCAACTCCGGTAAAGTCTTGCTAGCCTTTTGTCGTCTTTCTTTTAGTAGCACTCTATAAAGATCCATCTGATTTGGCGGTGTAAAACGTTCTTCTAGTGCTTCTACTAAGCTAGTATAGTGTACCTGGCTGTCTGATGGTAAGTCTCCAAGTACGCATTACGCCTGGCCACGCAACGCAGCTGTCAAGTATAACCCTTTCTCTTCATTGTCCCAGTCATTTATGGCAGCACATGCGTCAAAATGAGACTTGTAATCACGCCATTCGCCTGTGCCGTCATAATTAGCCAGCTTTATACTTCGGTTGTAACTTTTTATTTTCTTGTTGTCCTGCTTGACATCATCAGAGAATATTACTTTAGTAGTCTGTGGCATACTACTGGATTGCGAAATTGGGGACATATCATTATCATCTCTCATTTAGGCAAATAACAAAGCCGTGTTCATTTTCGTAGTCTTTGGCCTGCGCCTCCGTGCGGCGTTGTTTGTTGCCTGGTTTGGTCTTCTCCTATCCCCTCAGTTCTACTTTGTGCTGTTTGCTGAGACTTTTGCCTTCTTGTAGTTACGATCCCAGAATCACTGCGTTCCATCTCGCTGTCAACAGGCTTTGGGGTTGACTGTTTAAATTGTACTGTACTCTGGCTATCGTGTAGTAATTGAAGTCTTTGTCCAATATCTTCTTGCAAATAACTGATCTGCGCTTCAAGATTTTCAATGTCACCCATCGTGATTTGCGTCTATTGAATCCCACCGCTACCACCAAAAATTATGTAACGTGCAGGGGGTTGCACGTCACTGGAGTAATCCGGTTCGTACCTGAGAGTTACTCCTCTGGATTCAAGTGACGCTCTGTATATCGTGTATTTAGCTTATACAGTTAAACCTATGGACGATGTTGTGTGTTTGCAGCACCTGTGCGTCGGACCCGTGCGTTTTACGCACGCACCTAATATTAGTTTAACCTGTGCGTTTTCAGCACCCGTGCGTCGGACCTTTGCGTTTTACGCACGTACCTATTACTGGTTCAGCATGTGCGTCGGTCCTGTGCGCTTTACGCACGCCACTATAGCTAATTCAACCTGTGCGTTTTTATAGCACTTGTACGTCAGTCCTGTGCGTTTTACGCACGCCACTATATAGCTACTTCAACCTGTGCGTTTTTCAGCACTTGTGCATCAGTCCTGTGCGTTTACGCACGCCACTATAGTTAATTCAACCTGTGCGTCTACGCACGCCACTATAGTCATTTTAACCTGTGCGTAAAGCTGCTAATCAAGTAACCAAGAACGAATAATAGTATTGCTTAGGCTATTGACCAAACGTGTTGCTCGACAGAGCAACGCAAAGTGATCAGACATGCTGCGACAAGCGTTTATATACCCTGTTTTGGACTATAACATTTTATACAGACGATTCCAAAAGTCTGCATGATCAAAACGATTTTACATAACCCAATGATAACCATAAAGCGTGTAAAGGACCAGACTATTTCCGTGTTTTTTTTCATATCCCAACCCGTTTATGACTCTGTTGGTTATCGTAGTAATTACAAACAATATAAACTATTTGTATGCTTAAAATATTATATTTAGCCAATAACTTGATAAATAAAAATGGTCTATGGTTTCGAAAGCTGTAGATTAATTATTTGCATGCCAACTGTGTATAAAACAATTAAAACACTGTACACAAACATGGGAATTCGTGGAAGTGGGGAAGGAAATTATACGGTCAAGTGCGCAAATTATTACTTATATATAGCCCCAATTTATTTTTAGAATTTGCATACGCATTTTAAATAGGTGTTAACTAATTTTGTCACATTTTATCGAACAATGTTTACATTCAATCGTATTAACATGGTCATCAAAATGTACCAGTTCAAAGGTATGTACAATGAAGGACCCATTAAGGGCAAGATCATTACAATGATTAAATATATATGGGTACAATGTGTAATGTATACACACAATACAATGTAACAATAAAAGAACAGAATATAACAGTAATATTGGATGATACCAGAAGCTGCAACAGTCTTCATCCAGGCATCAATTCAAAAAAACACACTACATGTATTAAATTTAGATGCACTTTTAAAGTCCTCCCCGTGGCATTTAATCACATGGCATCTGAAGCTTGTGATCACAACAATACGGTCAGTTGCTGATAGCAGGAGCTATTAATGACCATCCTAACTAGAAAAGTAAGTATATATCATATTGTAAAACATATCATAGGTCTTTTATGTGTTCATTGATTTGAGGTGAGAGGTGAACATCCTAAAAACAGAAGTAAGTATATATCATATTGTAGGGATTCTGAAGGATTTTCAAAAATGTATAGTACCCCCAAGTCATATATATCGTTGGAAAGGTCTTTGGACAAGAAATCAAAATATGCAAATTTTAGGGTTATGTCACGTGACTATACTGATATTTTGATTGTTATCTCCCCTTCCACTGAAATTTTCTATCTGCCACTTTTCTTAAAGAAATCAAGTGCATATTTTATGTACAATGAACATGAATATTATTATTTTATATTTAAATTAGACTGAATGTTCATTGAATTAGTTTTATTACTAATGATTGTACTCCTTTCCCTTACTCCTCCATCGCACTCAGTGATGGGGAAATGGGGGGAGTATACTAGTTCATCTCTCCGTCTGTCAAATATTAATTATTTTTTATCCAATATCTTTAAAAATAATATTAAGGTTTTACAAACATTTTACAGGAAGATTGATTAAGGTAATGCAATGTGGCTTGAATAATTTCATCTAAGAAAGAAATAGGACTTGTTGTTTTTAGCAAAAAAAACCTGTTTTGATGTTTAAAAAAACAGATATTGAGAATTAGACATTGTTTGCACAATAATTTGCAAAATCAGTATTAATTCAGATTTATAAAATAGTTTCCAGGGAAGGATAAACAGTGTTATATTTTTGTTGAGTTCAAACATCAAGATAGTGCGATTTAAAAAAAAAAGTATACTTTTTTGCTTAAAAGTCTCAAATTTTGAGAATTAGACATTGTTTATCAATTATTAACCATACTTAGAATTTGATGTACTATTGTTATAGTTTATACTACAATTTTGTTTTCTGTGGTAGAAATCCTTTCATTGAACATATTTAAAATAAAGTTTCTTTTAAGCAACATGCAGGTTATATATACATACATGTATATATTTAAGAACTGCCTATTCTTAGAGTAATAGGTGAGTGAATGGTTGTTGCTTAACGTCAAGCAAGCAATTTTATTAGCTATATCATGCAGGTGAAAATAATTTGGATTCGACGTGATGATGGTGATGTCCGCTTTGTAGTAGACCAACACAATTAGCTGGATTTGTATGGTGTTAAACTAACTAACAAAAACAACAGCCCGCAGGTACACTGGTTAATGTTGCTCTACTTGGACACATTATCTCCATTCCGAGCCAGTCAGTTTTTGCTCTTACTCCTTATTGTTGTGTACGTTGCCGGGAAAAAAATGCAAATACTAATTGTATAGTGTTTGGGCTTAAATTATTTTCATTTTCTTAATAAAACAAGACCATTCTGAAAGTAGATGGTGGATGGCTCACTTAAATTGCAGACAGTTCCCATGATATAAAGGAAGGTTAAATGCCCTATCCATTTAAGTCAATAAGATTATGGCAGATTATGCCTTTCTCTAAGATTATTAGGTTGAAATGTTGTCGAGTTTTAAATGTTCTATAGACTGTTGAATACATATCTTTGTAGATCTTCTTTTCTTAATTTGTCATGCACTGTCATATTGAAAGTACTGGCATACCTGTTTTAGTGATGTTTAACCGTTAAAAAAATCTATGAAAAAATATGTAACAATTTATTAAGATTGTATGTAAGTACCTAAAAGGTAGGACACGAAATTGACCCCATAATACAAGCGAGAGAGCATGTAGAAACTAACATTACTGCTTTAACGTGTATTGATATATTCAAAGCCAGGAGTTTCCCTGCAGGAACAACATTCATCTTGGATTCCACTTTACATTAAATTGTTGCTTTATATTTTAATTACTTGTTCTTAAAAATAGCTATAAATATTCCTTTTACAAAAATGTAAACATAATTACCATCTATAACTTTTAAAATTGATAAATAATTTAAACATTGATAATAATATTATGTAGTGCTACAATGAAAGAAAAAGGCTACAATATTTAAAAAAAATACCATTTTTGAATTCATAAAAAATAAAGGGCTAATATTGACTTGTTTGACATTATGGTAAAGGTTAGGGTTATAGTGGTTAACGCCACCTTCAACAATATTTCAGTCATATCGCAGCGATCAGTTTTATTGATGGAGAAAACCTGAGTACCCAGAGAAAAACAACGACCTGCCGTATGTCACTGATAAACTTTACCACATGATGTGTTTTTTTTTTCTTGTCATGGGTGTGATATTGTAAAACGTATTATTGGTCTTATATGTATTCAGTGATTTGAGGCGAGCGGTACGTGTTCGTTTTGTTGATATTTGTAGCATTGTTGTTGACTATCACTGTTTAATCTTTCTTTTTATTAACAATTATCGTTTTATAGCTTACACTGATAATGAAATTTATCACGACTAGAAGATCCAAATTGTTGGAAGTATGCATTTCAAAAGATAGAAATATTTGGATATTTGGTTGTTTCTTGTTCACCGGAAGTATCTTTTTTGCTATATCAAATGGTTCTTCTGTTCGTGGTTTTGGAGAGGGAAACCACAAGACTCGAGCTCGAGATTCTCAGAAGAAAGACTTGAACATGTAGCCAAGTTTGGCATGTATTTAATAAAACAGGGATTTTTCTTTTAGCAAGTTCAAAATACAAATCAGCACATTACCCCAAAGATGATATCATAATGTACATGTATGAAGATGTATTATAACTTGCCTACATGCCATACATTTTGTGTATATAACATTGCACGGCTACTCCATTTGGAACCTTAAGAGTATATGAAGAGAACCTGGCTTCTCCGCTGCAACACCTCTAAAAGCGGTTTCCTCTAGTTGTGGAGGGGGAAATGAGTGACTCGTGTATGCATAATGCTGCCCTCCTTGTACTTGAAAGACTACATGTTGCAGCTTCTAATGAGCAACAAGTTGTTAGGTGTAGTTGTTGAGTTTCTTAATTGTTTTTGAGGGTTTTACATTGATGACTTTTTGTGAGTATTTAATGAGGCTGTTATTTGTTGACAATGTACTTATGACTTTCTAGAGTATTTATTGAGGGTTTAATTTGTTGTCAATGTACTGATGACTTTCTAGAGTTTTTAATGAGGGTTTAATTTGTTGTCAATGTACTGATGACTTTCTAGAGTATTTATTGAGGTTTTATTTGTAGACAATACACTAATGACTTTTTGTGAGTTTTTAATGAGGGTTTAATTTGTAGTCAATGTACTAATGCTTTTTGTGAGTACTAGTTTTATTGATGTTTTATTTGTAGACAATATACTAATGACATTTTGTGAGTATTTATTGAGGGTTTTAGTTGTAGACAAGACACTAATGACGTTCTGTGAGTATTTATTGGGGGGTTTTAGTTGTAGACAACACACTAATGACGTTCTGTGAGTATTTATTTAGAGTTTTATTTATAGACAATATACTGATGACTTTCTGGATATCTTTTTAATGAGGGCTTAATTGTAGATCATACACTGGCGGCTTTCATGAGTATTTATTGAGGGTTTTATATTTGTAAACAATACACTGATGTCTTTCTGCGAGTATTGAATGGGGCTTTTATTTCTAGACAGTGTACTGACAAGACAAATACTTTATTAAGGTCTCACCTCTTGGTTTACAACATATGAATACAAATAAATCTCAGGAGTGCACTATGTCTTCAACCCTGACCACTATATGGCACAGTCATTGCTAAAGTCCGTTTGACTTCTATAAATCTTCAGAAAAAAAATTCTTAAAAACACAGTTTTCAAATCAACAATTTTTTTTTAGATGTTTATTAATATATGATATATACGAACTCTGACAATTAATTTCAAAATTTTTGGTCCATTATTAAAAAGTTACCCATTAAGTCTCTATGTTAATTATATTTTCTTAAGTGTAAAAATATGGACGGAGTGAGTACAAATAGTGTAATAGCCAAGCCATGAAAACAATATAATAGACATGTGCTTTCAATGAATATTTCATTGTACCATTTGACATATTACACTTAATTATCAAAAGGCTACTCATTAACTGCCCATAGATGATAGTCAATTGTTATAATGTACTTTGATATTTAATTGTCCTATGTCACATGGTACAGTCTGTTATTTGTACTCACTCACTCCAGATTTTTACACTTTAGTCAATATAATTAACATGGAGACCTAATGGGTAACTTTTTAAATAATGGACCAAAAATTTGAAATTAATTGTCAGAGTTCGTATATATCATATATTAACAAACATCTAGAACAAAAATTGTTGATTTGAAAACTGGATTTTTAATAAAAAAAAAATTGAAGATTTATAGAAGTCAAACATTAATTATTATTATTATGCTGTCTGTTATATGTAGACAAAATATATTGAGAACTATTACAATAAAGGAGGTCCTGATATATTGGATCAGATAGTCTTAAAAGTGTGAGAATATTCTTTGTTTCATTTAAGGCTTTAAAAATATAAAGTTTCAAATTTAATTAACAACAATAACAAGTATTAAAAAACAATAACATGAATAATAGCGAGCATCGCAAGATGCGAGCTAAACAGCAACGTGTGTGTAAGGAGATGAATCAATATACTAACAATACCAACCGGGAGTGGTTTTTAAGTTTCAGCATAGAATGAACAATCGGAGAGAATGACCGGAAATGGCCTATTAATTATCTTCGTGTTATGGGTTTTCGACGTATTATCGATTTTTCGATCTGGGGATTGACAGTGTTAACCCTTAATTCATATGACGATTGGAATTATCAAAGAATGGCTAGTTACATATTTCTTTGTTCATAAGATTGTTTGAAAAGCCATTCCTGAATTTTAATATACTCTGGCAACGTCTGCTGTCAGTAAAATGGCGTCATATGTTTTCGTATAAAGTAAAAAACAGGGCCGATATACGGGATGGAAACGAATTTAAAATCCTGAAATGGCTGGTATTAAAATTTCATGGTTCTGGCCATCTATAGATCATACTACATCTACATAAAATAACAGAATGTTTGAAAATGACCACTTTCAAAATTGTGTTCACTTTTGTTGTTTTTTTAGTGCTGAAACCAAAATGCACTGCTGTTGATGTGCATTTTATATAAGACACCATGACAATCACACGACAGGTAGAGCAGGTGTCTGAGATGCAGACGACATAGTTAAATTTTATGTAGCCTTTCAGGATTTTTTTCCAGCTACTTTATAAATGAAGTAATTTTTTGGCATTACGAAAGTATGGTTCAGTAGATAAGTTCACTATTTTTGGTACTTATGTCTTTAAAAGCAATCTTAAGCATTTTTGGCAGACGTCACGTTGCCATCCTGTTTACTATCTAGAAATAGAAACCGGAAGACAGGTAAAAAAAATAACACGTGCGCTGTGTAAATCAAAATAAAATGGATGAGACGAAAATATATGACAGACGAAAACATATACCGTGACGATAGAATAAAAAATAAGTATCCAGTTTAAAAATAACAAACAAAAAATAGGAATTCGTACAGCTTCTTTACATGAAACGATTAATTTATTTAAAAAAAATGACAATCGCCATAGTTTACGTCACACAACTTCACAAGTATTGTTACGTCACGTCATTCATTTCATGATCGCTGTCACTGACACTGTTTAGAGTAAACAATCATTGCCCTGCTTTTCTCGAGTTGGTGGCGATTTACAGTTGGTTTCCGAATAATTGTTTATGTATTGAACGGTGCAGTTCCCAGCAATGTGAAAAGAATGTCTTTATATTTAAAATTAGTAAGATAAATCTCGAGTACGTTGAAATTTTCTTGACGGAGATTCCGCAATGTTTACAAAGACGTCACTGTGGTTTCCCCACATTCCTAACCTATGACGTCACGAAAGTTAGTTCCGACTAAAGTACATCTTGTATAGCCATTTTCTATCACATAGGTTGTATCTATTAGCAAAATAGATGTATTTCTATAGAATACATACTTAATGTTTGATAAATGATCATTACAGAGTGAAGTACATGAAACAGCCTTTTAATTTGAATAAAAAATAACTATCCAGTTTAAAAATAATCCCCCCCAAAAATAGAAAGGAAACCGTACATGAAACGATTAATTTATCTAAAAAATGGACAATCGTTAGACCTTGTTTCGCCCCTAACGCTATCGTCAGACGATTTCGTTGATCATGTCGCTCATAGTTTCAAAACAAAGGAAAAAAATGTCAAGCAATTGTAGGAGTATAAAGATGATTTTTTTAAAAACAATATTGATTCAGTTGCCAACCCTTAAAACTATTTACACTGGTTGGCGTGGCTAACCTATTGTTGGAAGTTAGCCCTGAACTCATCTATGGAGCTAGCCCTAACTGTAGTGTCTGGTAGGTGGTTCCATTCTTGTGCTGTTCTTTGGACCTCTCCTTGAAGAACCTTTATTAAATGATAAGGAATTTTGCTGTTCGCTGATTGGCCTAAACAGCATTTTCTCAACTCTACCTCAGAGTGAGTACACCTCGCGTGAGGTATATTCGGGGTTTCAACGTTGTCCGACCAGAGACGAGATTTCATTTCTAGTCGGCCAATCAAATTGCAAAAAAAAAATTCAAAATTTAAAAATTTTTAAAAAAAAATTAAAATTTCAAAAATTTTTAAAATTTCAAAAAAATTCAAAATTTCTAAAATTTCAAAAAAAAATCCTAATTTAAAGAAATTTCTAAAAAAACAAAATTTGTTTAAAATTTCAAAAAATTTAATAAAATTTCAAGATTTTCAAAAAATTTCAAAATTATGAAATATTTTTTTTTTCAAAATTCCTTATTATTTAATAAAGCAGTTATTGACTTTTAATTTCAGTCTACTCTTGACGTATACGGACCTGGTCAATGATTGATTAACATCGGCCGTTGGCCTCGGTCAATCAGTCATTGATCAGGTCCGTATAGTCATGAGTAGACCTCATTAAAAGTCAATAATTGTATAATGTTGAGCTCTGATTCTGCTGTCACCAGGTCTGAGGTATAAGTCTCGGTCGATGTCCACGAGTCGATGCTGGATCTTGTACATCATAACCAGTCTGCTTATCCTCCTCCGTTGTTCTAAAGTCTGCCTCTCAAGTGATGTTAACATGCTTGTCACGCATCCTTGTTTTCTGCTGGTGTAATCATTTATGACGAAGCGGGCAGCTTCTCTTTGTACATTTTCGAATGTCTGTATCAGGGTTTGGGTGGTGGGATCACAAACCATTGCTGCATATTCCAGGGTTGCTCGTAGGATCGTGAGGTAGCTGGTTTCTCTTACTTGTTTCATTTTTATGAATTGCCGATTGGTCCGATCAAAATTTTTTGTTTACAACAAGAGAAGTCGATCAGCGGGGGTAAGACATTCGATATTTTATGCCTTTTCTGTCGGAGTTATGAATTGATTTGTGCGTGAAAAGGATGATTATATATTTCTTTATGAAAGCTATTAAATTTGTTTTCTTATATCATTGACATTTCGGTGGACTTTGAACCACATTTTTACATATAATCATGTCAAAATTTAACGTTATGAACTTTCATCATTTATTTTATAAAACATGTACATAAACACATACGAGCAACACGACCCACAGGGGTTTGTTACGATTTTTTTTTATCCCTCGACTACTCTCACGTGTCTCATGTGTACAAAAATGTATTTTTTTTAGAGTAGTCGAGGGATAAAAAAAAAATCGTAACACGCCCCTGTGCACGACCCCCGAATGAAAAGGATACTTTTGTTTAAATAATAGACGTTTGACTCATCACAGTCACTTGAAGTTTCAATAACTAAGGGGCCCGGGTGGCTCAATGAGTTAGGTCGCTGGATCTAACAACTCATACAAGCCTATCACCAATACGGCGTGGGTTCGCGCCCGGCTTTGTAAGTTACAAAAAGAGGGTGCATTCGACTCGCAACCGCAAGTGATAAAGTTTACCAGTTGCTTGCCCATGGTCGGTGGTTCTCTCCGGTTACTCCGGCTTCCTCTACCACTAAAACTGGTTGCCATGATATAGCTGAAATATTGTTGAAAGTGACGTTAAATACCAAAAATCAAATCAATCAAATCATTTTCAAAAACTTAAAAACAAATAAGAAAAAAATGTTTTTCTAATTTTTTTTTATTTTTGGAACTTCAAGAGACTATGGAATCATAATCATAGACTGGTAAAATACATGTACATGTCTATCCGTAGATGCGATGCTCGCCTGTAGGCTGTGCCTAATCCATATTAAAGCGCTTAGACGACTATGATAGATTGACAGATTGGATCCACCCCCTTGCACGTGGACTAGCTATATATAGCTTGACAGACAGCTGAAAACCCCATCCGGAACTCCTCGCGCCTTTCCCCAAGTGAAAAAACAAGCTCGGATAAGATTTAAGATTTAAGATTTTTTTATTGATCCAAATTAAAGGGGCCACAAAGGGGCATACAAACATAATAACATAAGGTGATTGCATAAAATATCAAATAAATGATAGTATTCTTTGCACCGCGTGACTTATGAAATGACATGATATAACAATGGAGGACCGTCTTCCAAGACACGTGGGATTCAGTCATCAAGGGTTCAAAATTGCTATGCAGTCATTGCCTTGATAAACATACTCTAAGATTTATTTCTGCTTCTCCTTTAACTGGATATTACTTCCATATTTCATCAATGCTGCTGTTAACGAGGACTCCATGCTCACATCGCCCCTCCCCCCAAAGTGAACTCCATGATTATGATTTAGGTCAATGTCAAACTTTAGATAATTATTAGTTTTATTTATCGATTTTATATTTTTAATGCTTACTTGGCAATTATATAGATAAAATTTGTTTTTTTCACTTGGGGAAAGGCGCGAGGAGTTCCGAATGCTGAAAACCCAACCTTCCCCGCGTGAAACTGGCATAGTAGATGTACTATTTTCGCATAGTATATCGACGCTATATAATTATTTGTGATATATGCCAAAATATCGTATGAACTTATATTACAGAAGAAATTTACAGAAAGCATAATAATTGTAGACAATGTTTGTGAGTATTTATTGAGGTTTTAATTAGTGGACAATTTTCTAATGACAGTTAATGAGTATTTATTGAGTATTTTATTTGTAGACAATGTACTGATGTCTTTCTTGGGGATTTGTTAAGGATTTATTTAAAGGCTGATGTCTTTTTTGAATATTGCAGGGTTTCTTAGACAATATACTGGTGACCAGGTCTCTGATATGTTACTAGCTTTATGCTTGACATACCAGAAAGAGGGGGGGGGGGGCAATTCAATTTCTATTTTGATAAGATTGTAGATGTCCGTGTATTGTATTGAACTGTTTGCATACGGAGCTGTTAGATGAAAATTTTGATATTGTTGTTATATGTTTAATGCTTTTCAAAATATATTTTTCTGTCATATTTGAACTGCATTTGTGGTGTAATGGTTAGCGTGCTCTACTCGAGTGTGGTATATCGTGGGTTCGAGTCTAGCAGGTCTGGTCAAATCAAAGACTATGAAATTTGTATTTGTTGCTTCTCCGCTAAGCACACTGCATTAAGGAGTAAGAGCAAAAACTTGGTTCGCTCGGAATCAGGATAATGTGTCCGAGTGGGGCGACATGTCTTTCCGCGGACTTGTGTTAGTGAGCTATCACAATAAAATCCAGCTAAGCGTGTAGGTCTAGTACAAAGCGGACATTATCATCATTAAATGTACAAATTTAACTTGTTCTCGCCATGATATTGCTGAAAAATTGCTCTCTCGCTCCTCCCGATACCGCGACAATCACAATTTTCGCCTTGTAGGCTCATCCCAGTCCGACATCTTCACCTACGATTGTATTGTTTGTAAACCTTTTCCTCTTTAAGAATATAGCTGTTATACTGATTACGTGACGTTAAACAACAATAAATCAATCAACAAATCAGCTAATATCCTCATCTCCATTGTACCAATGGGTAGATGTTATATTTACCAATAGTTGTAGAATCGTACCCTATTAGTGTTTAATATATTAAATATCTATGTTATTTTACAATTTTTGTATTTAAAAATATTCAAAATTTGTTTTGAATTTCTTAGAATACAAAACATAAAATAGAACATATACATGTAGTTAAATTTATAAATACGATAAACAGTGAAAAATTATTAATTTCTAGCTTTGACATTTGAATATTTATAAATGATTTTTTTTAATTGGCTTCTGGTGTTTAACGCAACTTTCAACAATATTTTAGTTATATCGTGGCGGTTAGTTTTATTGATGGACGA
>MJUT01056337.1:504564-529753 GCA_002080005.1 Gigantidas platifrons
TATCATGTGCGTTTTCTCGTTGCAGGTCTAATTTAGAAACAATGGGTCTTGTTGAACACATACACCCTGTTTTAGCAGAAATAGACTACAGGAAAACCTCCGTTAAGTTAACATTTATAGCTTCATCGTTTGTTTTCTTCTCCTTCTTGTATGTGATTTCTCATATGACCGGAAATAAATTAAAGACATATAACAACTTGACCAAGAAGGAAAAAATATTTTGGAATTTAGCAGTCGTTCGTGCTTCGTTTGGAATTTTTTGTACTGTAATTGGAATATGGGCTATTTTCTTTGATGAGGAGTTAGAAAAAGATGTCGTGTTCGCAACAACCCCAACCAGTTATTTCGCACTTACAGTGACAGTTGGATTTTTTGTCTTCGAATGCGCGACTGTTTTAATCTCTGACATTATATACAAAAGGGCTAGTTTTCTATTACATCTACACCATTGGCTTTCCCTTGCGGGATACAGTGTGATAATGATTGTTGATATTAGTCATTGTTTTGGCACAAAGGCACTTCTTTTGGAAATGAGTACACCGTTTTCTTGTATTTGCTGGACATTCTTGAAAGCTGGAAAAGCAGACACTCTTTTATGGAAAGCCAATCAATTTCTATTGGTCCACACTTTCCATCTGCGGTCGGTGGTGGAATGCTTCCTGTGGTATATCACTTTCAAGCACTGGGCCAGAATTTGGGACGCTATGCCAATTGTGCCGTTTACAATACTGTATGTTCAACTAACATTGGTGACATTTTTTATGACGCCATATTGGACATTTAAAAAGACACAGCAAATGATTACACCAATCGACTGGAACTTTGAGGAATCAAACAAAACTAAATAAACCAATGGTGTGGCTGGGAAGAAATTAGATTAAATTATGAACTCACCTTGAACATATTACTCAGTTCTGGAAAGAATGTTTTTGAGTGATAATTGATGAATATTTTATATAATTCCCGTGAGTGTTTTTTGTAATTATTGTCGTGGAACATTGTCGAGGAATTAAAATGATATACCGTAAATTTATTGAAAATATCTAATACAAAATACTAAAATCTACTTGAAATCTAAAATTCATCACTCTCTTGTAAGCAATTGGTCCCCGTTTCGATAGAAAATGTTGCTTCGTCAAACTCGAATGCGATGATAAGCCAAATTTGAGTCATTTCGATTTCGGACTATAATAGCTTATTTGTAAAGCCAACGAAGTGTTTAATTCTTTATCACTTTGTTTTGTGTACTTGATGTTGTTTTACAAACCATTTTAGACGTTTATACATTTTTTTACTTGTATAGTATCGTTATACCGTAACGATCCAATACTCCGTAAGATTGATCGTTGACTGGGTTTTCAGACGTTGTATATATATATATATATATACAATATTTTGTTTTAGCCAAGAATTTTTTTCGACTGTTCTTCCAAACGTTGAAATTTAAAAAGCAGCTTGACATCAAAATTTCTGACACGACATAGCAAATATATAATATTCGGCTAAGGCGGGATAACTCTCGCAATACCATTATCGGTTTCCTAAGAGATAAACGAATTTATTCTACATAATAAATCGTAATTGTAAATAATTGTAGACATTCATGTAATTCATTTAATTGAGATTTGTTCAACCCAGCCCGGACGATAACAAATTACGACTTGATGAGATAATGACGTTCGTTACGCACGATATTGCCTCAATGGTGAACAATCTTATATATTTCTCTGAATATGAAGTTTCTACTTAAATATGTTGACACAAAACATGCATTTGTTTGTATTTTAAACTTGTATGGACCTACTCCGCCTACGAATTGATAGAATTTTGTCATAATTATCCGAAATATTCAATAAAATGACATGAATTATGACTAAAACGTCAAATTTTGGGTGTAAGACGTAACAAACTATATGCATTTTAATTAAAGAAAAAACAGATGCCGCGAAATTTTGCATGACAATTTTATGTTATATTTTTTTTATGGTGTCATATGAAAAAAATACGCCATGTTGAAGAAAAAGATAATATTTTCGAAAATTCCGAATTCACTTGCATCTGTAAGATTCTAAGGAGGGGCAAGTTTCTTCAAGTTAGTCTTGTTATAACTATAAAATGAGAAAACATTCACTTCTGATATTTTACCACATAAAAGTACTACGTATCGTGTATAAAAGTACTACGTATCGTGTATAAAAGTACTACGTATCGTGTATAAAATACCCAATTTTCACAGCTTTGGACCAACGCATAACAGCATGCATGTCTGTTTTCGGATGTCTTGCAAACATGTCCAACGTCGAAGTTTTACGATTCCAAGTAACGAAACAGTCATAGTAAGACGTCGTTTTGTAAGATAAATGTTTAAATTGTGCAAAATGGTGGTTTATTGTAAAAGTACATATACTGAATGTCAACATCAACATCTGTTTATTATAATGCTAGCTAGCTTACTAAAAGAACAGTCCACACTGGTTAGGTTAACATATATTGATACATTCGGACACACCCGGACTAGGAGCAAAGCAGTATTTACTCTTTCTCTTTAAAACCACCGCTGCCGAGTTGAGAAGCAGCAACTACCAATATTAGTCTTTGATTTGACCGAACAGGGATCGAACCTGCAATGTATTACCTAAACTATTATATATTATATATTTTATATCGTGATATGTACATAATTATATTTTAGACGCATTACAGGTACTCCTCCTGTATGTGACCCTGAGGTAAAGAGGTAGTTATTCTAAATAAACATACATATATGTATAATTATCTTTTGTACTGTAACCATTACACCATTCACTTTTTGAAATTACATGCAGATATAATTAATAAAATTTTATGTGTATATCTAAATATGTAACCTGTTATTTTGTTTTTAAATAGTTCCGTTTTAAATAACATAACTTTTAAAGCCGTTCAGTTTAATTTCCTGTTCAGATAAAATTTCATAATTCTCTATATAATAGAAATCCTTTTGGAAAAAGTTGACAACTGAAAACTTCGTAATAATTATACTTAAAACTAGATAACATATGATAACCAAGATTGTGTAATCTACTTATTTATTTACTTATCGGATTGCAACAAATTGTGTGTGCCAACAAATACTTGTATTTTTGTCTCATGATTTTTTATTAAATATTTGGGAGGGGGGGGGGGGGTCTATTTTAACCTGGACGTACCATGCATTTCGTATTGCAGTTTTTTTTTTTCGTGGTATTTTTTTTTACATGCATCAGTGTAAATACATAAAAATAAGCAAATCTAGCTAATTAACATTAGATATTTCTTGTGTCTTTTTTCCATTGACGATGCACCAGTGGTTCGTCAAGGAAAAAGGGCGGAAATATACAACACACTTAGTCTATCGCCGACGGAAATAAAAATACAACTGACATCTAATTTTAATTAGATTGAGAATAAATATGCTCTGATCAACTTATTATATTTCAGTCATTTTTAATAATGATATTTTAAATAATTGCATTTTCAAAGGCAAAAATATGTGAGGAAAAAAACATCATTTGTGAAAAAAAATTACAATTCCTTTAAAATTTATGTTTCAGGTGAAGTAATAAGAAAAAAACGAGTCTAGCAATGAAACCCAGAAAACAAATGTGAGCTCTGTGTTAAACCAAACAAATAAGACCAAATGCACATACGCTCCAAATATTGAGTGATAAATATAGTTAATATAAGGACATTATACTGTGTTTTTTGAGAGTGCCTATATTTTTCATGTGACTGGAATTTTGTATTTTAAGATTACACATTGTTATCAAGTACATTTTGATGTTATTAAGGCACTCCCTTACATTCTAAGTTTTGTTTTGTAATTTTCCATAGTTATGTATTTTCGTCATTTAATAAATGACATTTACTGGAAACTTTGTTTAATTATACTTTGCCAAAAACAGAGCGAATTTGATGCTGCTTGTTGCATAATAGCCAGGTGTAACATAAGCCCTCTCATATACCTCCCTATCCAGTTTCAGAGTCGAATTCGGATTAGTGAGGTACAACATAAATATAGTTAATATAAGGACATTATAATGTATGCTGTTATCTCGTATTTTATCGAACAATGTTTACATTCAATCGTATTAACATGGTCATCAAAATGTACCAGTTCAAAGGTATGTACATCTAAATCACATGGCATCTGAAGCTTGTGATCACAACAATACGGTCAGTTGCTGATAGCAGGAGTTATTAATGACCATCCTAACTAGAAAAGTAAGTATATATCATATTGTAAAACATATCATAGGTCTTTTAATGTGTTTAGTAATTTGAGGCGAGCGGTACGTGTTCGTTTTGTTGATACTTGTAACATTGTTGACTATCACTGTTTAATGTTTATTTTCATAATCGATATGCTTTAACTTACAATCCAAATTGTTCGAGATTCTCAGAAGAAAGACTTGAACATGTAGCAAAGTTTGGCATGTATTTTATAAAACAGTAATTTTTCTTTTTAGCAAATTAAAAATACAAACCAGCACGTTATCCCAAAGATGATATCACAACATATGAAGATGTATTATAACTTACTTACATGCCATACATTTTGTGTATATAAAATTACACGGTCACTCCTCTATATGAGTATATGAAGAGAACGAACCTGGAATCTCCGGTGCGGGATGCAACACATCAAAAAGCGGTATCCCCTAGTTGTGCAGGAAAAAAAATGAGTGGTGCAGCTTCTAATGAGCAACAATTTGTTAAGTTTTGAGTTTCTTGATGGTTTATTGGGGGCTTAACATTTCTTGATTGTTTATTGAGGGCTTAATAACACTTATGACAAATAGAGTACATTTTGTATTTATTTAGACTTTTATTTGTAGACAATAGGGCTTAATTGACTTTTTGTGAGTATATATTGAGTATTCTAACATAACCTCCTTCTTTCGCTTTGTTAACAAACGAGAGAGTTATCCATTCGGTATAATCTCATTAGCACATGCGCCGGTGAATGTGACTGACTTTTCAATTGGCAACATAAATTGTAACCCGAATAGTGCCGATAGAGGACGCAGTATTATTCGCGTTACATAAATTGTGTGTGACATTTTCCGCAAGCGTAAATATAAATTACTGTCTTCCAATCAAAGTATATTACCGTATTTGTACTCTAAGACATATCAGAATCGAAATAAATCATGGAAGCCAGAATGTGTTTGGAATTTTAACATGGATTGGCGGATATTAATAAATTTTATCCCTCGCTTCTGGCTCGGGATAAAATACTAATATGCGCCAATCCATGTTAAAATGCCCAACACATTCTGGCTTCCATGATTTATTTCTTACTTTTATTTGTAGAAAATGTACTGATGACTTTCTTGGGGATTTGTTGAGGATTTATTTAAAGGCAGTTTACTGATGTCTTTCTTGAATATTTCAGAGTTTCTAAGACAATATACTGGTGACCAGGTCTCTGATATGTTACTAGCTTTATGCTTGACATACCAGAAAAGGGGGAGCAATTCAATTTCTATTTTGATTAGATTGTAGATGTCCATGTATGATTATGTATTGAACTGTTTGCATACGGAGCAGTTTGATGAAAATTTTGATATTGTTGTTATATGTTTAATGCTTTTCAAAATATATTTTTCTGTCATATTTGAACTGCATTTGTGGTGTAATGGTTAGTGTGCTCTTCTCGAGTGTGGTATATCGTGGGTTCGAGTGTAGTAGGTCGGGTCAAATCAAAGACTATGAAATTTGTATTTGTTGCTTCTGCGCTAAGTGTGACCTTGGTATTTGTGAGTGCGTATTGGCCGGAATATTGTTGTAGGGACTTTTTATAACGTAGCTTATCTGTATCTAAAATGACAACAATATTTTCTGTAAAATATAATGAACTTTAATCGTCTCTGGCCAAACATCAAGTGAATGACCAGGACGCGTTGACCAAAAACGCTTGTTGTCAGGTGAGGTTCATTAGGGGATTTCTATATGTGTAACCAGGGAGACATGGTTAAATTACCCTTTACTGGCCTCATGTAATGTCAGGTAAACTTTATAATCAGTGGCTCAGACACGCTATTTTCCTGGGGATTAACTTGATTTGGGGGGGGACTTGCTATTCTGATGTAATAAATTAACAAAATTAAACAAAATAAAATAATGAACTTTTATATAATTTCTTTTAAAATGTAAACCTTATCTGCTGCGATGTTGAATGACTTTTTCGAACTTTCAAAAAAATACAATATTAAAATAATGCTAGGGTATATACTTTGAACTATAATATAAAATGATTAAATACGGAAAGTATGGGTGCAAACTCTGAACTGTAAGTTTCACTATCACATAAAATATAAGCATTAAGGAGTAAGAGCAAAACTTGGTTTGCTCTGAATCAGAGCGATGTGTCCGAGTGGGGCGACATGTCTACCCGCGGACTTATGTTCGTGAGCTATGCGCTAGCACAATAAATTCCCCCAGATTCATAGATTATGTTTCTTATCATGTGCGTTTTCTCGTTGCAGGTCTAATTTAGAAACAATGGGTCTTGTTGAACACATACACCCTGTTTTAGCAGAAATAGACTACAGGAAAACCTCCGTTAAGTTAACATTTATAGCTTCATCGTTTGTTTTCTTCTCCTTCTTGTATGTGATTTCTCATATGACCGGAATTAGATCAAAGACATATAACAACTTGACCAAGAAGGAAAAAATATTTTGGAATTTAGCAGTCGTTCGTGCTACGTATGGTATTTTTTGTACTGTAATTGGAATATGGGCTATTTTCTTTGATGAGGAGTTAGAAAAAGATGTCGTGTTTGCAACAACCCCAACCAGTTATTTCGCACTTACAGTGACAGTTGGATTTTTTCTTTTCGAATGCGCGACTGTTTTAATCTCTGACATTATATACAAAAAGGTTAGTTTTCTATTAAATCTACACCATTGGCTTTCCCTTGCTGGATACAGTGTGTTAATGATTGTTGAAAGTAGTCATTGTTTTGGCACAAAGGGACTTCTTTTAGAAATGAGTACACCGTTTTCTGCTATTTGCTGGACAGTCTTGAAAGCTGGAAAAGCAGACACTCTTTTATGGAAAGCCAATCAATTTCTATTGGTCCACACTTTCCATCTGCGGTCGGTGGTGGAATGCTTCATGTGGTATATCACTTTCAAGCACTGGGCCAGAATTTGGGACGCTATGCCAATTGTGTTGTTTACAATACTGTATGTTCAACTAACATTGGTGACATTTTTGATGACGCCATATTGGACATTTAAAAAGACACAGCAAATGATTACACCAGTCGATTGGAACTTTGAGGAATCAAACAAAACTAAATCAATCAATGGTGTGGCTGGGAAGAAATTAGATTAAATTATGAACTCACCTTGAACATATTACTCAGTTCAGGAAAGATTGTCTTCTAGTGATAATTGATGAATATTTTATATAATTCCCGTGAGTGTTTTTTGTAATTATTGTCGTGGAACCTTGTCGAGGAATTAAAATGATATACCGTAAATTTATTGAAGCTATCGAATACAAAATACTAAACTTGAAATCTAAAATTAATCACTCTCTTGTAAGCAACTGGTCCCCGTTTCGATAGAAAATGTTGCTTCGTCAAACTCGAATGCAATGATAAGCCAAATTTGAGTCATTTCGATTTCAGACGATGTAGGAGTAACGTGAGTTGAATTCAGTACGCTGGACGTAATGATGAAAGACATCCACTCAATGGCTACACTGATCAGTATTCCAAGGAGGATAATGACAGTGAATTCGGATACATTTTAAAGGATCGACGAAGAACCCAATATTACAAAGCCCATCCCAGTCATTAATGCCTCTTGTTTGTTTTATTTTAGAGATTATTATACATGTAGTAACAATCAATAAATGGTAAAATTGTGTTTTCGAAATAATATAGTTTATAGTTGTTAGCATATTCTGCCCCTTAAAGTCAATGGAAATGAAAACCCATTTGAATTTTTATTTAAGTACGACTACCATACTTGCTGGTTTAATGAAAGTTATAAAAAAAAAACAAACAAACAAAAAAATACTTGCCTTGATTATTGTTCACAGATAGCACGTAGTATTATTGGCCTAGTACGTTTACCTCAATAGACACATGAAAATCGCCACTATACGTTGTATACCAGATAAAACATCAAGACACTTAGAAACACTTTGTTTATACAAAAATAGACCGTAGACATGAAAAAAGTTTCTTCAATCATTTCCATGTGCAAGCAGTTCTACACATCTATGAGCCGCATCAGTGGTGTGATTAGTAATCGTCCCGAGTGCGATAAGTCGCGGATTTTAGCTCTGTTCAGTTCAAGCCAACGACTATAAAACTGGCATTTGTTGCTTCTTCGCTATAAGAACGCAGTACTAAGGAGAAAGAACAAGGACAGACTGACTCGGAATAAGGATAACGTGTCCGAGTGCAGCGAAATGTCTGCTCGCTGACAGTTGTTTCAGTGAGCTAGTGCATATGTAGTATAAAATGTGGTCTAGCACAAAGCAAATATCATTATCATTTCATGGAATGCAACTTGTTCTCGCCATCATATAGCTGGACAAAAATGCTAATTTTTTGTGTTAAACAACAATCACTTACTTGGACATTTATAATCTAATTAAAATTAGATATTTAAGTATTACCCTTTTTTCTGATATGATTGACGTTCATACAGCCAACGACATATCAAAAACAGAGGGACAGCATTTAAAGATTTACTTTTAATTGTTTATATATATGAAAAATTTGAAGATACCAAATGGGCAATCAGAGGCCGTAAATCGAGGAAGGACATACAACACATTGACCAAAAGAAATAGGAGAAAATGACGGTCTAAAAAACATTACATAGAAACAAAAGATCGAACAACACGAACTCCATTAAAAACCGGGGGTGAACTTAGGTGCTCCGGAAAGGTAAGGAGTTTCTGCTCCACGTGTGGCACCCGTCATGTTACTCTTGAAACAAACTTGGATAAGTCGCGAATGAGGAAAGGACCAGATTGTGATTACGACAAATGAAACACATCCGCGGTCATTTGTGAGACAGATACTCCGCAAAGTCATGATGGCGATCGTAAACCTTTCGAAGTGATGACTTAACTTAATAATTAGGACCCGTGGTTCAGTAGTTTACATGTTAGCAGCAACCATCTATCAAGACAAACATGATAGGAACCAACAGCTCTGGAATATCGGATCAACAGGGAGATATACATGTATACTCCATATGCAGGTGCTGATGGAATGTTGCTACATATAAATATAACTTTATTTTTCAATAAACCATTGCAATACTTACTGACTAAAACAAAAAGAAATGATACCAACATAATTTTGCAATTCATTGGCAACTGAATAAGACAATTGTAATACATTTACTGTAACATAAAAGTTCATTATTATATCATTCACTCAAATTAACCTTTTGAATTCTTGCATTTTACCGCTGGTGTTAAGTGCACTGGCGTCAACGTGATGATCGTAACTGCAGTTACGATCATCCCAACATGGCGGATGGAAAAACCGGACAATTTTATTAGGCCATTTTCTCCATGTTAACAGTTTATTTTCATATTTGTATTGTGTCAAGAAACATGTTGTTAAGTCAGTTCATTGAAATGTTGTTTTTCATAACTTGGAAATTTGACGAGAAGAAAGAAAATCGAGATACAAAAAAACTCGATGATGATCGTAACTTCATTATTTTATCTGCAATGATGATCGTAACTTTCATTTTTGATGATCGTAACTCATGTGCACTGTTATTTTCTATTTATAAGGCTAGAAATCGTTCAAGCACGTCGGTGGTTCGTGCTGTTTGACAAATTGCGTTGTTTATTGAGCGCTTAATTTGTTCATTTTTTAAAGCAGTATATATCGTGGCCGCTAAGAATGATGTTTATTAAAAAATAAAAAATATTGAAAATTTTGAGTTACGATCATCTTTCTACTAAAAATGGTGTAAGTTACGATCATCAATCGACGGAGTTACGATCATCATCGAGTTTTTTTGTATCTCGATTTTCTTTCTTCTCGTCAAATTTCCATGTTATGGAAAACAACCTTTCAATGAACTGACTTAACAACATGTTTCTTGACACAATACAAATATGAAAATAAACTGTTAACATGGAGAAAATGGCCTAATAAAATTTTCTGGTTTTTCCATCCGCCATGTTGGATTCAGTTACGATCATCACGTTGACGCCAGTGAAGTGGTAATAAAACCGAAATTCTAATATTGCGTCCTTCAAACGCTTTGAGTCCAAACCCGTGGTAAAAATAATATATACCTACACCCATTGTAATTTATGACGTCATCGACAATTTATAACGATATTTTACCAATTTTTACATATTAGAATCGAAATAATTCATGGAGGCCATATGTATATATTGTTTTTACCACGGGTATGCCCTTTATGTCAGCTTTTTACCCCTTGCTAACGCTCGGGGTAAAACTTCGTGACATAAAAGGCATACCCGTGGTAAAAATAATATATACATATGGCTTTCATGAATTATTTCTTAACTAACACATTATGGTCAGTAACGGATGTCTAAATCACATCTCTATAGCGTTGTCATGTTAAGTAGCCTTTGACTGTCACTACGTGGATGTGGTGATGAAATGATATTCCACCTCATATCTACCTTCTCGTCTCTATATCAGTGTACTTTATTAACACAAACGTTCTAGCGTATCGTTCATTACGTTTTCGGTAAATTCTGGTACGTCCGTTCCCACGTCGCGAGCAGAATCTGGATTTGTAGCTGAAAAGGACTGTATTTCAACGAAGATGTTGACGTGCCCGTTTAAGTCCCAGATGTCGGTGATGTGGATGATAGAATTGGTCCTTGACCATATTCCACGCTCGATGAGTCTTGCGAACAGTTTGAGAACTGATTTTGTTGTTATTACGCCCAACTGTTACTGCAACAATAGTCGACCTGCTTGGAAATGATTGTGTAGATGTTACGTTCTAGTGTAATTTTACTGAAATTGCGCTGGACATACGCGTCTTGCATGTGGAAATTTTACAATTGAACCAGCGATCCTGTAACATTGTACGAGTCTTGCGATTATCAATTGTGAATCCCCGAAGTAAACAGCAACCTCAACGTAACGTAAACCGCGATCTACCATTCAAATTGCTCGAATCGTCTCATTTTCATTTGGTCTGGGAATTTTTTATTGATTTTTTTCCCAAATTAACAAGTTTTCCTAGACTGTTGTATCAATATCTGACCAGTGTGTCCACTTCATCACCTCTGATTATGTAAGGGTTATCTAATCTCGGATAGCATGTACAAATCAGCGAAGCGGCAAAATGATTAAATGGACGGGTGAAAACGAGTATGGATTTTTGAGAAAAAAAACAATGCTAGATACGTTATATATATATATATATTATATATTTAATATTTCAAATGAAAAATTGAAACTTATCACGGTATGGTTTCTGTTTTGGGTCAGTATAGATTAGATTAGGACATCTACATATAAATCGCATGTTAATTGAATAAATACATACAAATATTAACAAATATTATCTCTAATATCAAACATGATTAGATTTAAAATGAAGATAGATTAAGGGAGTTGGTACAACTGTGTTTCATTAAAAGGAATGGCCATCGTAGATACAAATACCTTGTCCTATGAAGGGACATATTTCATTTTGTAAAAAAAAAGAAACACTCTGATTCTACCAAAAAGTTCTATGAAACTGATATCATCAAAATGCTCGAGTGTTTGATTGACAACATATTTATTATGTTGGGTGGATATGATTTTCAACAACAGACAGTCACGACATACCTATGGGTACAAATTGTGCTCCTCTTCTCGTCGACTTGTTCCCTTTCTCGCACGAGGAAGACTTCATACAGGGGCTTCTCAATAAAAACGAGAAAAAAGCTTGCCCAATCCTTTAATTTTACGTTCCGCTACATAGATAATGTCCTTTCACTAATTAATTCTAGGCTGGTGATTTCTTTGCTCACATATATCCCATTGAGCTTGGAATAAAGGATATCACAGATACAGATAGGCCTGCTTCATACCTTGACCTACACCTCGAAATTGACAATGAGGGGCGGTTAAGAGCGAAACTTTACAATAGAGGTGATTTCAATTTTCACATTGTGAACTTTCCATTTACATTTGTTTGTATATGTAGCAACATTCTAGCGACGCCTGCATATGGAGTATATATGTCTCAGTTGATCCGATATTCCAGCACGTGTGGTTCTTATGAGGATTTCCTTGATAGAGGGTTGCTGCTAACAAGGAAGCTAATGAAACAAGGGTTCCTATTGGTTAAGCTGAAGTCATCACTTCAAAAATGACTTGGTTGACCGTTACGGAACATCTGAACATGTTTCACAATTGACCACGGATATGTTCCACTTATCGTAAGCACTTCCCGGTCCTTTCCTCATTCATGACTTATCACCGGATTTGTAACTAGATTAACACGACGGGTGCCACTAGTGGAGCAGGAACTGCCTACCCTCCCGGGGCACCCGAGTTCACCCCAGGTTTTAGTGGGGTTCGTGTTACTCGATCTTTAGTTTTATGTGTAATGCTTTGTAAATCGTTTTTGTCCTTTTGTCCATTTTTCTTTTGGTCATTGTGTTGTCTGTCCTTCGATTTACGGATTCTGGTTACCCATTTGGTATCTTAAAACTCTTCTTACTTTCGGTTCATATACACCTATAAGGCATTGTTTATACAAAATATAAACATTTATCAAAGACAAAAGAAATACACAGAAGATAAAGCACCGAAATTCACTTTATATTCAATCTTCAAAATAAAGAATAACAAAACAAATAGATTGATTGTCCTTAAGTATTTCAGTTGTATTTGGTGGTGATAGGCACTGACTGTATATATTACTGTACAATCATATCAAATACTAGTACGACCCCATGCATTGTACCGTAGATAATACTCAAGGGTACGGCGTTCCTTTTCAATTCAATGCTAACATAACAAGCGCCTGATGGGGTGTATTTCTATGGCACAACTATATTAACACGAGTAACCCCTCTATTTATTTTCCGCGTGGAAAATAAGAGAGAGGGACGGCATACCTATGCTACTTCGAACGATTTACGTACGGTCGCCACCATGAAATGGCTAACCGTTACGGAATATGTCTGTCACAAATGACCACGGATATCTTCCACTTGTCGTAAACACTTTCCGGTTCTATCCTCATTCATGACTTATCACCGCGTTTGTAACTAGAGTAACACGACGGGTGCCACTAGTGGAGCAGGAACTGTTAACCCTTCCGGAGCACATGAGTTCACCTTTTTGGTGGGGTTCGTGTTAATCGATCTTTAGTTTTATGTGCATGTTTTGAAGATCGTTGTTTGTCCTTGTTCTTTTGGCCATTGTGTTGTCTGTCCTTCTTAGATTTACGGATTCTGATTACCCCTTTGGTATCTTCAAACTCTTGTCATGAGATCGGATATGGACACGTTTACAAAAACGGAGAAAAAGACATGAAATTAGACAAATTAATTCAAAATAAATATGTAAACAGGAAATTAAAAAAAGTGTTGAGGAGGATAAATTCCATGGTTCTTGAAGCGCATCGTATCTCATCCTCGTTAGCTCCTTAAAATTATATAATCGGATGATGTTTTCAACGTCCCATATCGGGAGATATGTACAGTGAGTAGTCACGCGGGTTTTTTTAATCTCATCCCACATAAATTGCTAGCTCCAATATGCAACATAATCGGATGATATATAATATGGATGTTCCCGGAAATTGATTGTGCGTGTGAGTTTTTAAATAGATATTAAAAGTATACTAAAGTATTTCTAAAATGTACATAAGTGTTGAATACAAATACACTCAATCTTGCCTTAGTCACCACCTCTATTAAGCATGTTTTTTGGTTTTTTTTGTTTGTTAAACTTGTATTGTGTGACCTTAATGTTAATTTCCCTTCACAGTGCATTTCATATACCCCCCGGTATATAGTAATTATACTGCTTAAGTTGACGCTAAAACACCAGCCAATCAATCATAGTAATTAAACCTGTATTTAGTGACCATCTGTCCATATTGTACCATTGGTAGGTCATAGAAGGATTCCTCTTGGTAAAGTTGAAGTCATCACTTCGAAAATTTTACGGTAGCCACCATGACTTGGTTGATCGTTATGGAATATATGTGTCACAAAAGACAGCGGATATGTTTAACTTGTCGTAAACACTTCCTGGTCCTTTCCTCATAATTTATGACTTATCACCGAATTTGTAACTAGATTAACACGACGGATGCCACTAGTGGAGCATGAACTGCTTACCCTTCTGGAGCACCTGTGTTTACCCTCGGTTTTTAGTTGGGTTCGTGTTACTCGATCTTTAGTTTTATATGTATGTTTTGTAGATCGTTGTTTATCCTTTTGTACTTTTTATCTTGGCCATTGTGTTGTCTGTTCTTTTTCGATATATAGATTCTGATTACCCTTTTGGTTGACCGTTATGGAATATCTGTGTCACAAAAGACAGCGGATATGTTTCACTTGTCGTAAACACTTCCCGGTCCTTTCCACAGTCACGACTTATCACGGGGTTTGTAACTAGATAAACACGACGGGTGGAGTAGGAACTGCTTACCCTTCCGGAGCACCTGAGTTCACCCCCGGTTTTTAGTGGGGTTCGTGTTACTCGATCTTTAGTTTTATATGTATGTTTTGTAGATCGTTGTTTATCCTTTTGTACTTTTTCTCTTGGCCATTGTGTTGTCTTTTCTTTTTCGATATATAGATTCTGATTACCCTTTTGGTTGACCGTTATGGAATATCTGTGTCACAAAAGACAGCGGATATGTTTCACTTGTCGTAAACACTTCCCGGCCCTTTCCACAGTCACGACTTATCACGGGGTTTGTAACTAGATAAACACGACGGGTGGAGTAGGAACTGCTTACCCTTCCGGAGCACCTGAGTTCACCCCCGGTTTTTAGTGGGGTTCGTGTTACTCGATCTTTAGTTTTATATGTATGTTTTGTAGATCGTTGTTTATCCTTTTGTACTTTTTCTCTTGGCCATTGTGTTGTCTGTTCTTTTTCGATATATAGATTCTGATTGCCCTTTTGGTTGACCGTTATGGAATATCTGTGTCACAAAAGACAGCGGATATGTTTCACTTGTCGTAAACACTTCCCGGTCCTATCCTCATTCACACTTATCACGGGGTTTGTAACTAGACAAACACGACGGGTGGAGTAGGAACTGCTTACCCTTCCGGAGCACGTGCGTTCACCCCCGGTTTTTAGTGGGGTTCGTGTTACTCGATCTTTAGTTTTATATGCATGTTTTGTAGATCGTTGTTTGTCCTTTTGTACTTTTTCTCTTGGCCATTGTGTTGTCTGTTCTTCGATATATGGATTCTGATTGCCCCTTTGGTATCTTCCAACTCTTATTATAAGACAAGTGTTACTGTATTTTATTATAAGTGTTGAATCTACTTTTCTATGACCATGAAAAAGACAGACGTCAACGTGCATATTCTTTCCTATATCTTTTACACTCAAATACCAGTATAAAATCGTATAACAATGTTTTAATCTAATTTGCACATACTTGATGTACTTAACATACACCGAGAGATAGGAGGACATATAACCAGTAGTCATTAGTATTTACTCAAGTTAATTCTAAATATATATCAGTTAGTCTATCTGATATCTCAGATATGATTGGTTATCTTAATTATTAGGGTTTGACATTGGATTTCAATGAAAACATAATACAGATTATTTTTCCTATTACAACTTATTCTTACATTATAAATATTAATTATGCAATACTCCATTCACTGAGAAAACCGAATGGAAAACCCAGAGAGACTGGCGACATTGGGCACACAAGACACAGGACGAAGACAAACAACACAACAACACAAGACAGAGACTGCCGACATTGGGCACACAAGACACAGCACGAAAGACAAGCAACACAAAAACACAACACAGAGACACTGGTAACATTGGACACACAAGACACAGGACGAAGACAAACAACACAAAAACACAACACAGTGAGACTGGCGACATTGGGAACACAAGACACAGGACAAAGACAAACAACACAAAAACACAACACAGAGAGACTGGCGACATAGGGAACACAACACACAGGACGAAGACAAACAACACAAAAACACAATACAGAAAACTAAAAAGATGGACACGATGAGAAATGTTTAAACCAGCGGAAGACGAAAAGGAATAAAGCCGTTGTTTGTATAAAAGCAGAAATACATGCACAGACAGAAAATCACTACAGTCATACAGACGACACCACACATACTGATCAACAAAGTAGTCAAGACCAGAGCCAGATACACACCTCCCAGTGAAGCAGTACAAAAGAGGGAGCCGATCACACCAAGACAGAGCACACATTAAAGACAGGCCGTCAACGATTACAAAGTACCAGAATCCCTGGAAAACAGTTACAGTGGTACGTATAGTCCATACACATCAGAACTGATGTGCCACAAAATCATACAAATGTATATCAAAACGAGTTTGGTAATACATAGAGACCCTCGACCCAAATGACCCTACACTAGTGGAACGCTACCCAACTTACCAAACAGATACCGACCATCAACGTCGAACCTTTACTTTAAAAATATTTTATTATCAAGCAATTATAGACAATGGATCAGACACAAGTTATAAACTTACGAGGTCTTCTCCGTAACGTCGAACCCAAAACGTCAAGAGCGTCAACAAAGAACAGCGAGAAGAAAGCAAACGGAGCACTAGTCTCCATGAATTACCATCACTTTGTAATACCCACAGATGGTAGCCGAACGTAAAGCCCAAGACACTAACTAAATTCTCTGAAATCTAATTATATTTGGTTGGTTGACTTTATGCTGTTTAACGCCACTTTCAACAATATTTCAATTATATCGTAGCGGTCAGTTTTATTGGTGGAGGAAACCAGATGACCCGGAGAAAACCACCGACCTGCTGCAAGTCACTGTCAAACTTTATCACATAATGTTGTACACCTCGTCCTGATCGAGATTCGAACTCACAACTTTGGTGGTGATAGGCACTGATTGCGTAGGTAGTTGTAAATCCAACTACCATACGATCAGGGCCACGACGGCCCGACTCTGATTGGAAATACAATACAATAGATACAATAAATTAAATATAAACTAAATGTGTCTATATCACAATTATGAATATTCTGTTATAGTTGTACGACAATGCATGTGAACAACGAAGCAGTCACTTTCCGCTAAGAAGATAATTGTTTCTCGTTATGAGAAGTGGTTTTACTGTAGTGTGTGAGGTTGTTTTGGTATACTCGAATGACAAAGGACTGTGATAACTGACATTGTCCAAAAACAGGAACACTTTTTACACGTGGTAGTGGTTTAGTTTTTAAAGATAGATAAAATATACAATGGCGTAAATAGTTCACATGTATATAGATTAAACTTGTTAATAGGTAGAACTTTTGCTACTGGTAAAACGAAAGTGTACATGTACTTAAAACTAATTATCTGATTGGTTCAAACGTTTGTAACTCGTAAACGGTTTGGAGCAATATGATTAGCATATAATCAGGATCCAAAAATGATGTCCCTTGTATCATCTGTACGCAAGTATACTTTGAAATAAAGAATGTAACAGTCACCACACATTCTGGATTCCATGATTTATTTCTTAAGCATCAAATGAACAAATGTTCACATATATCATGGCGAGAATGTATTACATTCGGTGAGATGATGATATCCACGTTGTACTAGACCAACACGATTAGTTTTTCCCAGTACTAGCTCATTGAAACAACAGTCTGCAGGTAGACATGTCGCTCCACTCTGACATATTATTCTGATTCCGAGCCAAATAGTCTGTGCACCTATTCTTTAATGTTGCGTGATTAGCGGAGAAGCAACAAATGCCAGTTTTATTGTCTTTGGTTTGACCAGATCGGGGCTCGAACCTACGATCTACCACACTTGAGACGAGCACGCTAAACATTACACCACCGATGTTGTTATAACTTCATATCTGAAAATCCACACATACTAATTATATAATCAACATCCTTTGTCACTTTTCTCTGAACATATATATTGTTGGTATTTCAGTATCATCTTCATTTAAGAAATAATTCATGGAAGCCATATGTATATATTGTTTTTACCACGGGTAGGCCCTTTATGTCACGAAGTTTTACCCCGAGCGTTAGTGAGGGGTAAAAAGCTGACATAAAGGGCCTATCCGTGGTAAAAACAATATATACATATGGTTTCCATGAATTATTTCGATTCTAATATGTAAAAATTGGTAAAATACCGTTATAAATGGTCGATGACGTCATAAATTACAATGGGTGTTGGTATATATTATTTTTACCACGGGTTTGGTTGATTGGTTGATTGATTGATGTTTAACGTCCAGTGAGCAATTTTTAAGCTATATTCAGGACGACCACGGGTTTGGACTCAAAGCGTTTGAAGGACGTCATATTAGAATTTGCAATAATTTCGTTCCTTCTTCATTTTTAAACTTTTTTATTTTTGTTCGCAGAATGTGTACATGTTTCATAGTCACATCCATAAAAACTGCGTCAGGACTCAAAATTTTACATGTCGTATTGATAAGTTCACATGTACTTCAAAAAAGGTTTCAGCGAGTAACTATCACTATCGCTAGCGCCGTTTCACAAAGGAGGAATTATAAACGTCACTGACGTTTTTGTGGCGATGCTGTGATAACAACTGAATCAGTTAGACATGGAATCGGAAACCTGCAAAAACATTCTCCAATTCCCAAGCGCATTTCATTGTGAACATGAGTGCTGTTGGCTTGAACTTATTCTATTTAAATTAACGGTGTTCTCTTTATTGTGCTTAATTGTCTTTGTTGCATTAGTAGTAGTCTGGTGGTGGAAAGAAACCAACGGTAGACAGAGAATAGGAACCCATTTATTTGTCTTTGAAGATCCAAACAATCGTAAGTTGTTTTTTTTTTTAATAGAAACAAACATTGTTTAATTCATTTTAGAGTAGTAATGAATGCTAAAAAAATGTGACATACAAAATGCAGTTGTTTTGTAGAGTAACGTATTGTGCATTTGTAATGATCTATGGTGTAGCAGCTTGTTATCTCTCGTACCTGTATGTCAAAACATTTGCACGAAAATTCGAGTGTGATGTCGTAATTCAACCGTGCAGACAAGATTGTGTACTTGGCGAGATTGGTAAGAAATTAGACTGTTTGGACGGGGCTATCTCACACTCACTTAAGGGGTACGGATCATGCTCATCAATGAAGATTGTTATATACTGCTACATGTATTACTTTTTTACTATATAGATTCTATATGTATTATAAAAAAAAAAAACAAACCTCAATATTGTCGCGTGATCATGTGTCGTCTAAATGGAAAATGTACAATGTTTCTTTTGAACATGAAATGGTCACATGACCAATCCAATGCGTCTGCTATAACCCAGCACTGTATATTGAGCCATCTGTTGACAGTTCTCACGCTTGTGTGACCAATTCATCACAAAGACAAGGTGATGTAGCATTAGCAAATGGTTGTTTTCTCTAGGATTAGTTGTGTGAAGCCTTCAGACCGGGCACGGCTGTTGCGCACAATCGCTGCATAAGACGAAGAATAACCGAGTTTTGTACTCCTGTCGTTAAAATTCACATGTGACATAACAACAGCTTGCATTTCTCCACTAATGTTATCACATTTCGCCTGTCAGTTCGGGGAAAAAAACTTTACTTCTACATCACATGTAAATGCGCTTTGAGAAATGTATAACACGAAGCTTATATAAGTATATATATAGTGTGTAACACCACTTTCAACAATATTTTAGTTATATCGTGGCGGTCAGTTTATTGGTGGAGGAAACCGGACCACAGACCTGTCATAAACCACTGACAAACTTTATTACATTTTAAAACAAATTGAAGCTTGTATGTACATGTACATGTAGAGCGTGTCTAAAAATGTTAATTATTAAGACATATGTATGTTTATCTTTTGTCGAAGTGTATATGTTATCGTTTTATTCATTCCATATACCTCATACTATTTTTTTAAGTCTATATCATTGTTTTCAAGGAAGCAGAGTTAAAAGAAAGGGACATGAAAGATATTCCTCACGTAAATCTGTGCATTTTGTAAACAGTTTTCAACCGCAGCCATTAACGAGCAAGGAAAGACTACCCACTTACGAAGAAGCGACAGTATAACAATAACAAACAACATTTTATTTATTCAGTCTATTAGTGTGTGTTGTGATTAGTTATACATTATTAAACAATATTAAACAGAGCTACAAATGTGCTTATTTATTCTTTATCTATCCTTTGTGAAGAAAAAAAAGACGTATTGCTGTCACGTTGGTTAATTAGATGCCTACTCGGCATATTGCCTAGGATCATCCTGGTGGATCCAAGCCGCTGAAGAATATTTTTTTACTGGGTGAAGTTTTCAACAAAATCGATGTTGCTTTTTTAAATGTTTGTTATTAAAACAATGCTATTTTAGTGGTAATATCATAAGCACTTAATAATGAACTTAGATTATGCTCGTATATCCATTTCATATCGCCTCAAAATGTTCCTGTAATTTGTCCAATTTCAAAAATTTTCGAGTTGTGTGGGGTTTTTTTGTGGAGGGAGGGGGGAGTTGCAGCGCTTGATCACCAGCTGTATGGGCTCGTCGAGCTTGTCAGAATCCATCATAGCTTACATTTTGGCAGTTGTATCCTTGAATCATTCGTTGGTACATGACTTTATAGTTCTACAGTTGAATCCTGGGCTACAGTCAAGCGGGACCATATAAAGACATAAGTGAATTCTCAATCCAGGCTACACTCTTTAATCTTTTCCATTTGACTCCAAAAATAAAAGTGTCACCTCTGTATCATAGCAAAAACATTTTTATAACGTCCTATGGAAAAGCCTTTATTTGCCAACAGCAAGATACTATCATGATTACATACTTATTTATCATTTAATATCTACCTTTTAAGAAAAACAAATTACAACATATTTGGTTTACACAACTCAAATATTTTTTTCCTATTTTGGTCTTTTACTTTATCTTAGTAGACATGATCTCTTTTTTGTACTGTTAAATTCTTCTACGTATGTAGTTTTTCAAGTTCAATGGTCTATCAGAATCTTGTCGACTAAATTATTTTTAAAGTAAATACAAAAGGGGTGTCGTGCACTATAAAAGGCGGGAAGCTCATCGCTTCGATCACGTTTAGGAATGCTGCCCGTTAAATAACATTACATAGCATATTTAATTTAGTCTTTGTAGATAAATTTACATTGAACTTTAGACTTGCCAAAGCAAAACAAAAATATAAATCGCAATGTACCTAAGAAGGGTCACTAATATGAAAACTGGGTTCAAAGTACAGATGGACTTTGAATAACACTCACATTCATGTATTCCATTATGATCTTGGCATTCATATATCCACGGTATGACACCATATCCTCTTAAACAGTGTGCAGCTAATAGAGATCAAACCGTGGCCTCAACATAACGGGTGTCGTGTTTTGAGAGTATCGCGTTCCATGTGGGCTACACCCTATTACAGATACTGAAAAAAGTAGGCTCAATGTATTTTTCATATTTTTTTCCCAGTAGCAGTCAAACTGTCATTCCGTATCAAAAGAAATTTTAAACAGTGATGGCCAACAATTTCATCAATATAAAAGAATCGAAAAATCACTTCTAACCTTAACTCAAGGAATATAAAATAAGACTACAACATAGAATGTTAGAAATCTAGGTCCTGGCTTGAAAACAAAAATGTGGCGGTGTTAAACCGGGTAATGGGATCACAACGCTGCTCACGGGTATACACGAACTGATAATGTACCAAATTAACTTCCTGTTCACGGGTATACACGAACTGATAATGTACCAAATTAACTTCCTGCTCACGGGTATACACGAACTGATAATGTACCAAATTAATTTCCAGACACCTGAGTTGAGTTTCAGTTGATATACGGAACGTTGGATTGATTTATTTTGTTAAACGCCACTTTCAGTCATATTTCAGCTATATCATGGCGACCAGTTTTAGTGGTGGAAGAAGCCGGAGAGAACCACCAACCATGGGCAAGAAACTGTTAAACTTTATCACTTGCAGCTGCGAGTCGAGTACACACTTTTTGTAATGTACAAAGCCGGCTCGAACACACGCTGGTGATAAGCTTGTATAAGTTGCTAGATAATCCAACTACATAACTCATTGAGCCACCCGGGCCCTAATACGGAAAGATCATATGTATCAAACTAACTAATCAGTGCAATTGTAAGGTTAATTGGTTATTACCTATATAAAGTGGCACAAATCAACGGTTTCTATTGCGGCACATATGAAGGACGTTTTTCAGCACAAATGAAATGACTATTTGTACAAATAAAATACCTGCGACTAAAATTTCGTGATTTCGACCATATATTTTTTGCCAGGAAAGAGTGTGCCAATGCTCAAGCAATCAAGATAACAAGAGAATAATATATTAGAGTTTGGCTCTGGACCTGCGTATATCGAGGGAGAATGAAGACAAGATAAAAAAAAACAATGTTTAAAATTTAATCCATGTCGTTTATAATGAAAACAATCGACTAAATATGGCAAATGTACTTCCAATCAAATGTTATCCGCTATCCGAAAGATAGCGACATACTAGTAATCGGATTCACTTATGATAATTACCCTACAAAAGTTATCTTTCCGACGATATCTTTATAAAATAGTGTCTAAAAATTGACCATGAAGGAAACAAGAATACGGGTCACCTGAATTAATTAAGGAATATTTGACATTGTTGAACAGGTTATATGATATAACCAGGTTTGGATCAGTTTACGCTTAATAAACCGCGAAGCGGTTTATGAAAAGCGTAAACTGACCCAAGCCAGGTTATGCAAGTATAATTCTATTCTTACTAGAATTTATCAATACCTCGTAATCCGATTGGATATCGTCAGTTATTCTACGTCATTCAAAAGGAATTTATAAATCGATATTTCCGTTCACAAGACTACTTTTTTCCCCGGTCATTCCACGCGTATAAATCTACGAGCAATGATACTAACAAGGATCTGCCATCTTGAAAATGTGAAATTCTACATGTCATATTTACAACAATACACAAAAATATTTAAAAAGCTTACCTTGAACACTTATTTTAGTTAAATTGTATCAAACTTGAAGCGTACACGAAGCCAAATAACGTCTAATCTTTACGTTTCAAACTGGAAGTCTTCATATGACGCCAATGACGTCATGTTGGTTATGTTCCAAAGTCGTCAATAACATTTCGCGGATTTTTTTTCAGTTTACAATCATGTGTATTGTATGTCCATTGTTTGAGACTTTCCTTGGGTATTTCTTTAATAGTATTTAGCGTAGAAAAGAAACACGATGTCCAAAAATAAGAATTATAAGGATTAAACACTGTTTTTAGGAAATTATGTAAGTATAAACTCCGGCAGCTCACTCACAAACTTTACATAAAGTCCTTCGGACTTTATTCAGTTTGTGAGTGAGTTGCCGGAGTTTATACATAGATAATTTCATAAAAAACAGTGTTTAATCCTATAATAGCCTTTTAGACAATTTCAAATATTCCTTATAATTTAATTTTTACAACAAAATTAATGATTCCTCGATTATTTCATGTGACTATTTGAATTTATCGTTGGCGGATGAACACGTTGGTGACGTCACAATATCAATCCAGGTTATCGAGTATAACCAAAATTTTCTCCTGGCGGATTATCCAATCAGATTGAAATAGTCAAATCAAATTAAATTATTTAAGGAATATTTGAAATTGTTGAACAGGTTATACGATATAACCTGGTTTGGGTCAGTTTACGCTTAATAAACCGCGAAGCGATTTATGAAAAGCGTAAACTGATCCAAGCCAGGTTATGCAAGTATAACCTGTTCAACAATTTCAAATATTCCTTATAATTTAATTTTTACAACACAATTTAATGATTCCTCGATTTTAATTACGATTTTTTCATGTGACTATTTGAATCAATCTCTACCCAGAGTTGTCGGTAGTAAGGACCGACAACTCTGGGTAGAGATTGTATTTGAATTTGTCGTTGGCGGATGGTGACGTCACAATACCAACCCAGGTTATCGAGTATAACCAATGTTGCTCCAGGCGGATCAGCCAATCGGATTGCAGTATTCACATCAAATTAAATTATTATCATATATTGTAAAAATTTTAAAAAGGTACCACTTTTTATGAAAATAAAGTTTAAGCAGCGATGGCCAACAATTCCATCAATATCAACAAAACGACAATCACCTCTATCCAGAAATCACAAAAAGACCACGACGCATGACTAAATTCGAACATGGCCTGCATTCCATTTTATTGTGTATAAACTTTAAAATTACTCTTTTCCAACAGTTTTATAGTAGAGTTAATATCAATAGATTACAACTTGAAATAAAAGTATAATAACAACCTGGGAAATAGTGTTTTAGGGGAAATTAGCAAATCTATGAATGTTAATTTATATAGTAAAACTACTGTAAAAGTATAATAACAACAGTAGTTATTACCGGTATACAGTAGTTATTATACTTTTACAGTAGTTTTACTATATAAATTAACATTCATAGATTTGCTAATTTCCTCATAAAGACTATTTCCCCGGAGGTGAACTATTTCCCTGAGACTATTTCCCTATCCGCAATTTTGCACGTTCATATTTCCCGTTTTTGTTTTTAAATCCTTTAATTGCTAATTTCCTCTAAAAGACTATTTCCCCGGAAGTGAACTATTTCCCTGAGACTATTTCCCTATTCGCAATTTTGCACGTTCATATTTCCTGTTGTTTTTTTTAATCCTTTAATTTCCCCTAAAAGACTGTTGAATTTGTTTAATATTACTTGTAAAACATATATTTGTTGTTTAATTCATTACACTTTAATTAGTGCTAAGGGATAAAAATCTGAAGTGACACAACTAAACGTATAAACACAATATTGAGGTAATATGCCTTATTTTGCTGTTCTTCATCAGTATGAGTGTAATAACCTTGAAATAATCATATAACAGAGAA
>MJUT01056337.1:530023-544681 GCA_002080005.1 Gigantidas platifrons
GGTCCGAGTTGTCCGCGGGCCGAGTTGTCTGGCATTCACATCACAACTCGGCCCGCGGACAACTCGGACCGTAAAAAAAGGATTAGTCGGACCGTAGTACAATACTACTCGGACCGTATGTTAAGACAACTCGGACCGTACATTTGAATCAATGTTAAAGTATAATAAAACAGTTAAAAACCGGTTATTTCGGGAAGTAGCAAGTGCATTGTCCCCCTCAACACAAACTAATTCCCTCCGCTTCGCGTCAGAATGAATTCCAGACAACTCGGCCCCCGGACAACTCGAACCGTAAAAAAAGGATTAGTCGGACCGTAGTACAATACTACTCGCACCATATGTTAAGACAACTCGGACCGTACATTTGTATTATTGATATTTAATTGTAAATAACAAGTGTTGCCTGAGGGCAAGTGTGGACACAAAAATGTGCTGTCCAAAAGGCAAGTGTGGATGTCAATATTTCATATCATTCAACTTAAAAAAAAAATCATGGACACAGGTGTCGTGCATTAACTAATCCTTGATTAATATTTTTGCTTAAAGTCCGGTCCTGTGCCACGCCCCCTCCCCCCACCAGGGATATAAAATTGTATCATTAATAATAAATTAATAAATAATTAATTCAGATTTTCTATTTAAAATAAATCTCATTTACAAAACCACTGATATTTGTGTTCAATTTTTAACGCTGATTTAAGCTTTAGTCGCAACAAATTTTTATTTTTCTCTTTAAACTGTTGAAACAGAACAATTATTTAACTGTAAAATTCACAAATAAAATTCACCCCCCCTTTTTTTTCTTGTTTAGATCAATGATCAACAATATTCCAGAATCAAACTAATGAATAAATATAACATAGATTTATTTTACATGCATTTTACATTGTCAAGATTCTATATTTATAAACTATTGACCTGAGTAACCTTGCTAAACCAGTGTCAGTGTGTTATAAATCGGTCATCCAATCAGGACGCTCATTATTGTCCAAGATAAAAAATACATCGCTAAAATTACCTGTGGGCGTTTCTCCACTTCAACTCGTAAATTTACATAGAAATCGGAGATATTTCGTCATAAAACTTCACACGTGGTTTTGTCTATCATATTTCTTGGACAAACATAAAATGTTATTGCATTTATCAATATTTTATGAGTATCAACAGTTTTTCCAACACGTATCTGTTCACGTGACTACACATGCAACTCACAGTGACCCGTGACCCACATTAGCACGTCTGAGCAGTCTTTTGTAAATATGGTATATAATAAATAGTGAATTTCAGATATTATGAGGATATATATTTCTTCTGAAAAAAATATTTTTTGAATTATAAATGTTTAGAATTATCAATTTACTTAACATACTAGTAATTAGGAATTTAATATTAGTAACAACCATTAATGAAAATGGAATTAAATCGCATTTTAATTAATGATTATATTACCTTCAAATAATGATTACATTAATCAGTCTGGAAGATCAAAGTTGTTTTTTTTCTTACTTACTTACTTATCTTTATTCTCATCACCAAATGACATAGGTACAGAGAAGACATAGACACAATTATATACAATATGTACAATATATATACAATGTTAGAACACAGGAAAACAGTTAGCTAGGAGGACATACCTTTTCATTTATGATCCGTATAAATTTACATAAATTAGTCAGATTCAGTCTATTTGTTGACCCCATAATCCCAAAGAAGTTAATAATATTTGGTCTATTTCTAATATTGGCGTGTGTTATCTTTAATGAATAGTGGTTCCTTCAGCGGTATCCTGTGAATTTAAGCTTGGCCAAGCCATTTAGTAAGCATAAATACCCGACGAAGTCATCTGGTCATCATAATTGCAACAATGTCAGTCGACTGTAAGCTGTGTTCCTTGACTATCCGACCTCGCCAGGACTCAGCGCTTTGCTACTGTTGTGACACATTTTTCCATAGAACCTGTACCAGAATTACACAGAAAGACTACAGAGAGCAGAAAGCACTAACTCCCCGTGTACAGTGTATATGCAGTACATGCAGAAAACTAGTTCAAGAACCAGCTGCTGAGAGTACCCGCTTATCTGTTAATGGTGACCAGACCATAGACTACTCTGAACTAACTATACCCTACTGAGGATACAGAACACAGTAATAACCAGTCATCGTTTGACATCACCAGACGGTCTTTTAGCATCACAGCAGTAATAACCAGTCATCGTTTGACATCACCAGACAGTTTTTTAGCATCCCAGCAGTAATAACCAGTCATCGTTTGACATCACCAGACAGTCTTTTAGCATCCCAGCAGTAATAACCAGCCATCGTTTGACATCACCAGACAGTCTGTTAGCATCCCAACAGTAATAGCCAGTCATCGTTTGACATCACCAGACAGTCTTTTAGTATCCCAGCAGTAATAACCAGCCATCGTTTGACATCACCAGACAGTCTTTTATCATCCCAGCAGTAATAACCAGCCATCGTTTGACATCACCAGACAGTCTTTTAGCACCAACAGTAATAACCAGTCATCGTTTGACATCACCAGACAGTCTTTTAGCACCCCAACAGTAATAACCAGTCATCGTTTGACATCACCAGACAGTTTTTAGCACCCCAGCAGTAATAAACAGCCATCGTTTGACATCACCAGACAGTCTTTTAGCACCCCAACAGTAATAACCAGTCATCGTTTGACATCACCGGACAGTCTTTTAGCACCCCAACAGTAATAACCAGTCATCGTTTGACATCACCAGACAGCCCTTTAGCACCAACAGTAATAACCAGTCATCGTTTGACATCACCAGATAGTCTTTTAGCATCCCAGCAGTAATAACCAGTCATCGTTTTACTTCACCAGACAGTCTTTTAGCATCCCAGCAGTAATAACCAGTCATCGTTTGACATCACCAGACAGTCTTTTAGCATCCCAGCAGTAATGACCAGTCATCGTTTGACATCACCAGACTGTCTTTTCGCATCCCAGCAGTAATAATCGGTCATCGTTTGACATCACCAGACAGTCTTTTAGCATCCCAGCAGTAATAACCAGCCATCGTTTGAATCACCAGACAGTCTTTTAGCACCCCAACAGTAATAACCAGTCATCGTTTGACATCACCAGACAGACTTTTAGCATCCCAACAGTAATAACAACCAGTCATAGTTTGACATCACCAGACAGTCTTTTAGCACCCTAATAGTAATAACCAGTCATCGTTTGACATCATCAGACAGTCTTTTAGCATCCCAACAGTAATAACAACCAGTCATAGTTTGACATCACTAGACAGTCTTTTAGCACCCCAACAGAAACTGCAGAAGTGTGAGTACATGTACTTTAATAATCTTTACTTTGAAACTGTAGATATGGAATCGATGTTCATAAGATATTAACACATTGACTATAGTGAGTAATGGTGAAAAAATCTGTATATTTCTGATTAAAGTAAAATTGCTATAATACTAGTATTTGAATTTAATATGATATTTTACAGATCTTTAGAGGATGACCCTATCCGCCAAGTTACAACACTGGAGGCTGAAGAGACATTCACCTTGGTAGATTCGGGTACACAACGATCAAAGAGAAAGCTGGTTCCCAGTCATGGGTACACAGTCATTTACTATCAAACGACAGAACACCAACTCAACAGAATGGCGGTGCAGTGTCCGTAATAAGACTGTGCCATGCCCACCAGCTGTTTGGGCCGTTACTGCATGGAGTGGGTTTGGGAAGAGTGTCCGTACAAACAGACGTAGAAGGTTGGCACCACCGTGTCAATACCCTCGCACAGAAGACCAACTTACAGTTCTACCTCCTGGTTGAACTGATGTACAAAGAAGCATCCAAGATACCGCTACAACTGAAGATGATCTTTGAAGGCAAACTACGTGGTCGACAACGAAAACAGACCAAGGTGGTAGTGTAAAATCTTACAGTTATGGGACGACTACACCAACAACAAGACTACAGCTAGTCATCTACTGATGAAATGTGGCAGCCTTTATACTCCCGATGTAAATAATGTGCTAATGCTATAATATTAATATTACTAGTACTAGTGCTTGTCTATGTTCTATATTAACTATTTCTATGTGCGTTTTTATATTATATCATCTCTAATAAAATATCTTATTTCTCTTAAATAAATTAGCTAATTATATACTGACAATTTACAGATACGGAATAAATGATGTCAGGATAAAACACCATTCAATGATTCAACAAAAACAAAAATCACTTCTCAGTTTACACAATAACACATATATATGATTATACGTCATCAGGCTAGCTAGTTGATTGTTATGTACACAATATTCACATTCTAATTTTCACATGGTGTCACCTTGACTGCAGTAATTAGATAAATTGACACGAGTTTGATGACATTTTTATCAATCTTAGACATGGATTTTTAATGGCCATCTATCAAAATCTTTGAAATGAAGTTGCACATATCTTTATGATTTCCGTCAACTTTATTTAAAAAAAAATAATTATTGATGGTCCGACTAGTCCTCGCTGAACGGTCCGAGTTGTCTGGTTACCGTGGATGTTGGTTGGTTTTTATGGTGTTTAATGCCACTTTCAACAATATTTCAGTTATATATATGGTGGCGTCAGTTTTATTTTATTTTTATGGAGGAAAACCGGGAGTGCATGGAGAAAACCACCGACCTGCCACAAGTCGCCAACAAACTTTATAAAAAATAATGTTGTATGGAGTTCAGTATGTTGAAGAGTTACCTTTACTTGGAGCCTCTGGCTAATACTAATGTCATCAAGCTGAAGAGTTACCCTTACTTGGAGCCTCTGGCTAATACTAATGTCATCAAGCTGAAGAGATACCCTTACTTGGGGCCTCTGGCTAATACTAATGTCATGAAGCTAAAGAGTTACCCTTACTTGGAGCCTCTGGCTAATACTAATGTCATCAAGCTGAAGAGTTACCCTTACTTGGAGCCTTTGGCTAATACTAATGTCATCAAGCTGAAGAGTTACCCTTACTTGGAGCCTCTGGCTAATACTAATGTCATCAAGCTGAAGAGTTACCTTTAATTGGAGCCTCTAGATAATACCATTTTGATATCAATAAGTTGACAAGTTACCCTTACAATTGGAACCATTTCATTTTCTAGTCTTCGAAGTTTAAATTTTTCTCAACCAAAAAAGCTGAAATCAGTTTTAAAACTGGAGAAATACATGTGTGTTGTATGTCAGCAAGGTAACAATTTAGTGTAGTTCCTGACTAGCCATTAGGATATCAAATGCTTCATAGAATATACAACATAATTTGTGATTTCTAATGGCAGATAAAGTACTGTTGAAAATATATTATTTCATTATATAACTAGGGTCGTGCATATTATAAAGGCAATGCAATAGATAACATGTAGTTAAGTAAAGAATTTTATTCACATATTATATATATATTAGCTATAGTAAATAATAATAAACAAAAAAATAAAGGAATGTAAACAGATTGTTGGAATGATAACAACCTAGGACAGGAGATTCTACATGTATTGCACCGAATAAAATATAAATATCAGAGGCGTGAAAATCTAATGAGCTAGTCTATTTACACTTCATCTGAGGCGTGAAAATGAGCTAGTCTATATTTAAACTCCATCTGAGGCCTGAAAATCAAATGAGCTAGTCTATATTTAAACTTCATTTGAGGCGTGAAAATCAAATGAGCTAGTTTATATTCAAACTTCATCTGAGACGTGAAAATCAAATGAGCTAGTGTCTATATTTAAACTCCATCTGAGGCGTGAAAATCAAATGAGCTAGTCTATATTTAAACTCTATCTGAGACGTGAAGAGCTATTCTATATTCAAACTTCATCATGTGTTGAACACTTTTGACAATTCAAAACTTCTTAATTGCTTACAAAAATAGGATTGAATATAAATAAAAACAGAACATTCAGATCAAAGTTATTGTGGTAACAAAGAATATTTTGGAAAATAATAACGAAAAATAGTAACACTTTTATGATGGCAAATCATACCAATTCTACAGAAGACATCTGTGATAAATAAAATCAATAATAATCAACAAGAATACATTAATTATTAATTTATAAAAAAAAAAAAAAAAAACTAGTAACAGCCAAACGTTTGTATTTAACCCTTAATAATTGAACAAAAAACTGAAATTGATATCATACAATTAGTTAGATATCAATTGCTTCTTACATTTAACCAATGAAAATACTGTGCAAGTCCTGAAATGAAAAAGTATCTGAATGAAACAACTGGTCAAAATAAGATAAAATTTGATGAACTATCCACTAAGTTGTCAAAAAAGGTATAATTTGATTGACATTGTCAATACTAGAATGATAACATAACATGCCTAAACATTGTACTTAGTCTTCCCAGACAATTCACAATAACATTCTACCAACAATACACAATAACAGACACTGAATCCATCATATAATCCTCCAAACAATCCACAATATTTCTTTCTTAAACATTCCAGACGAATCATAAAAACATTCTAACAATGCAAAATAACCCTTCCCAAAACATTCTACCAACAATCCACCAAAACATTCTACTGACAGTTAACAATGTAATCATCTTTTATTTTAAACACAGAAAACATTAATAAATTTAGCACTATAAATGGAATTCGAAGTATTTTAAGGGTAAAAAACAAAATAAATATTAAATGAGAAAGTAAAGATGGAACATATTGCAAGATTAAACATCAAAACTTTATGTGAGATTATGTGATAATTCACATACTAGCATTACAAGTATTAAACATGTGATTATACAAAACCTACCCAATAGATGACGAAAAACTAATACGAATAATGTATTATTGAATCTTTCATAAATTTGCAGATAAAACAATACAGCTAGCCCATGTCGGATGTGTTGCTCCAAAAGAGAAATTGACCTACTGAAAAAGAAACTACTAATTGTATAGTTGGAAAATTACTGGTACAAACGTTTATTATATGTGACTGTAAAATAACTGACATTCTCTTTGATTGTCAAATTACCAGAATTGAAGGGTTAGGATTATGGTATAAAACACCACTTTCAACAATATTTCAGTTATATCGGCCAGAACTGTACAAAAGTTGTCATGGAAATTGAAATTGCTTGGTGAGTTAGACATCATTTATCAATCACAAAATTCAATTTACACAGACAACTGATTGAAAAATATATTCAGATATCAACAAATTTAAAGACATTAAACAAGTAAAAGGGCCTTTACCGTAATGATTTTAGGTGGAATCACAATCAAGAGATTTCGGGAGCACAATTTCTATGATTGGTGGCAGTTGGTGCTCTATCAAGCCCAAAAACAAGATTATCAATAGAAACAAAGACATGAAACAAGCCAATTACAAAGTAGATTAGTAATAGTATCTATTGCACACATTACACCTCTAGTTTAATGCCATTTCTTATATTGCATTCACAACAGTGTATAAAGAGTAAAAAATGAATATTGCCACAATATCCAAATAAATGTCATCCTATATTCAAGCCTTGAATCATTTCCAGTATTTTAATCTTTTTTTTTTTGCTCTTATAATAAAATTTCTGACATGAAACAAGGTAATACAACAATCAAATTGAATCACCAAAAGGAATACTGGGACCACATTTTGTTTTGTTTGTATATAGAAATTAAAAGTACAGAGGACAGTTGATTGGAGATGGAGATGCCTAACAACTACAAAGAGATAACAATACCCATTGCCCATGTCTTGAATAAATGGTTCAATAATAAAAAAACAAAAAACAACAACATTTGCTGTATACTGAAAACAAAAGGAAACAAAATAGCCATAGATTGTCCTATCTAAATGTAAATGTGAGCATTCATATAGATTAAATGTATAAATGAGAGCCAATTACAGAATAAATAAAAGATTCTAAATTGCCATTTACATAATAAAAAAAAGAAGAAAAATACACAAAAAGAAACATAAATAAAACAGACATCTAAAATAAACAACCATAATTATATAATAAATAAAGGGAAAAGATATAATAACAAAAAGTAAATATTATCTCCCCTGGCAGTTTATGAATAGATACATTTTGAATATATCATCATACACTTAGTAATATAAAATATATATACATAAAATCACAACCAATTCTGGAGATATTTATATTTGTTTACAAAACTACAAGAAAAGATAGACAACACTGAAATGTTACAAAAATATCCAAAATGTAATAAGTTTGGATTTCAAATCAGGTTCTATAGTAGACCATGAAATGTTTCTGTGGACCCTGAAAATCGACCATTTCTTGACCACATGTTCCACTAGTGTCTATTACGTTTCCCTCCATATAAGATATGGGTACCAGGAGACTTTATATGTCTAGTAGACGTTGAAAGCAAAGGCTTGGTTTAGTTTGATTTATGGTGTTTAATGCCACTTTCAACAATATTTCTTTTACATCGTGGTGGTCAGTTTTATTGGTGGAGGAAACCGGAGTAGCCGGAGAAAACAACCGACCTGTTGCAAGTCATTGACAAACTAACTTTATCACATATAAATGTATTGAGTACACCTCACCATGAACAGGGTTCGAACTAACAACTTTAGTGGTGATAGGCACTGATTGCACAGGTAGTTGTAAATCCAACTACCATACGATCATCACCACGATGGTCCCTATAGCAAAGGTTTATACATAAATATTTACATAGGCAGTAAATGACTGCAGAATAAAAACAAGTCCATGTACTTCAACCTCATTTATAAAATTTATAAACTTTTTGCCTCGTATTTTGAATGAAAATGCAGAAGACCAGTTACTATGTAGATAAATTATATATTTTATTAGAGAAGAATTACTATTATTATAGTTTAATATGGCAAGACCTTTAAAGTTTAAATTCTATAATTTATTATCTAAGAATTAATATCTAATATACTGTAAAATCTTTATTAATCATGGGGTTCTAATTGTCATGGATTTCATGGTTTACTTCAATTACAACAAAATACAATTTTCCCATTGCTTGCTGTCTGTAGTGTTTGAAACCATGAATTCAAGACACCAGGTATCAATGCATTTTGTAGAAACCATGAAAAATAGTGCCAACAAATTTACAGTAATAACATTCAAATAAATTAGTGGCCAACAAATGATAAACAACCATTTAAAGGACCTTTCGAAATGTCTAGTTGCTAATGATACTCTATTTACATAATTATTTTCTTTAATAATGTAGGATCATTATATTAATATATTCCAGAGCAGAATATTATTTTGGAGTAGCTTGCAAGTGCAATTATTGACCTGTGAGGGACAATATTTTCCGATGCATGCAATAACCATTTCATTGAATATCACTATAAAAAAGCTAAGAAGATAATTATAATGCAGCAATTGAAATAATAACAAATTTGATTGGATGACATTCTAGGTAAAGGACATTATTTACTCGTCATAAAATGATATACAATATATTTGCAGTATTTAAAATTAAAAGGAATTTTACATGTTATTCTGGAATAAGGATAGCAAAATTGTAATTTATGAAGCCAATCTAAGATTTTACTTTTAGAAATATTTGTTTTAAATTGCAGTGGTAAAATCACAGATTGACGTATACAATACAGCTATTTCTTAATTTTCATTATTGATGATGGGCATGTGTTCTACTAAGCTCACCCTGGGGATACCCTATTTCAAATTAAAATGTCCACCCAAGGTTAATATTTACGACCATGGGTACCCAATGTAACTTGGATTTTTACGTTTGAGTTACACATAGAATATATGATAGATATTTATCATTAGGACGCCGTTAAGTGAAGAAAATGTCAACAACAGGAAAGAAAAAAATGATATTAAAATTAACCTTTAAATACTGTCAATATGCAAATGCTATTATCCTTTTGCAAGATGCATAAAAGAAATTCAGATCAACTATTGAAATTATTTTTCGATGACAGAGAAGGGAAATCATGCCAAAAGTCATTACTTATTTTACAGAAATTGTTCCAAGATTTACAACGAACGATTTTCAGTACACGTCACTTCCATTTGAGCAATTAGCATTGGAAGTAGTTATAATGTTATAATAAACCATTGATTTGATTGGGTGAACTTTGGCTGCTAAGTTTGATCAATTCCACCCATGGGTAACCCTTGAGCAATGATTGTAACTTTGGTGATTAAAGGGTAGGTTTGGTAGAATTCCGAACATGCCCAAAATGTACTTCCAATTTAAAAGTAATGGAGAAATATAACATACTAAGGTTACCTATATTATAAAGGGTATATTATGGTCCTGTACACACACACACAAAACTACATGTATTATAACAATGACAGCACCAAGACAAGCATGATATTTAATATGTGTTGTAAGATGATTTTATAATTGAGAAAGACAATATTAAAAAAAAATGAAGAGATCAACAAAAATGGATTTCTGTTTTTCTTCAAGAGACAATCAATCTGAAACTATCAATACAAAATAAACAAATATGTGACAAATACCACAACTATAAGGATGACATGAAATAAAATCGCACATTTTTTAAAGAAACCTGCTTTTAGCAATTTACATACATGAAAACATATATTATTGCAATACAGCATTACTATTTGTGTGTATGCATGAGTTTATACTCAGCTTTTCAACAAACTGAAAATATTAGAAAATAAAAAATAATTGCCAAAAAAAAATTAATTAAAAAAATAACAACAACAACTCCAAAAGAAGAACATCCAAATAAAATGAAAAATAATTACAAGATCAATTTTTGAAGAAAAAAACATTGAATAGCTTCATACAACTGAAAAATATCAGAAAATAAATTTTAATTGAATTTTGATATTTTCTAAGAAAACTTCTGTAAACAAAATACCATAACATCATGTCATGACGTATTATTAGGTCACATGTTATTTATATTTATATACAAAAACCATAAATGGAAATATCTTTACTTCAGTCTGCTTCATGACAATTCTATGTGAACTAGCAAATATTAAGCTACATTTTTGGCTTTTAAAGCTATTGAACTACGATTAAGTTGAAACCATTCAAGTTTAGAATGATATAGATCCTATAGCTACAAACATACACATAGATTGCAAGACATATCATATAAATTTTACAAAGTGTCGTTATATAACGCTACACAAAGCAAATTGACAAAAGGAATTCGGCTACATACATGGGAAAAGGTTTTGTCATTTTTAAATTTATTTACTTGTTTAAATTTATCATTTTTAAATTTATTTACTTGTTTAAATTGTTCATTTTTAAATTTATTTCAAAAATATTCAAATGTTTTAAGCTTGATTGCAACAATACTTCTTAATAACAATTTTTAAATTTAATATCTATTTTTTTTAATTTTTTTTATTTAGGATTTTTGCTTGTTTGTTTCTGTCTTCAACTTAACATTAAAGTTAAAAGCCAACAAATATAGTCAAAATATGTTTGTACATTGAAGTCATTCAAATAATATAACGATTCATAGCAAACATTGATTTGTTGGCATTCAAAATCTCCAATCTCTCAAAATATATTTTGTCATGCAAAGATTTTAAGATATCAACAAGTCTTTTGAAAATTTTCTCCAAACATTAAGGCCACCGCTGGAACGAAGATAGAACTTGTTTCTTTTTTACGTCAAAGGGATCTTCTCCGATGTTCCCGTTTCAAATGGATTCTCATCATCCTGCAATACAAGATAAATGTATCATAAATAAAGCAATTGATGGAAGCAGTAATTGATATTGACTTAGATGAGGTGAAACTTGTTATAAGTCCCTTTCTCATCAATAATCCGTTACAACAATGCTGCTATGCAAGTATAAATCTTGACTGACCCGTAGTATTTATTAACGACATTTTCAACATGCGGATAGTTATTATAAGTGGTCAATCAAGATCCAACTTTCATAGCAACAATTTATTTAAAGGGGTTATTGATAAGAAAGTGTTGGTTGCTTTATGGTGCTTAATGCCACTTTCAACAATATTTCAGTTATATTATGGCGATCAGTTTTATTGGTGGAGGAAACCAGAGTACCCGGAGAAAACCACTGACCTGTCGCAAGTCAGTGACAAACTTTATCACATAATGTTGTATCGAGTACACATCGCCATGAAGGGTTCGAACTCACAACTTTAGTGGTGATAGGTACTGATTACACTGGTAGTTGTAAATCCAACTACCATACGATCACAACCAATATATTAGATGACTTAAATTTTTGATTTTCATCCATACCAAAAACATAAATTTTAATGGCCATCCAAAGTGCATTCCTGCTAAATTTTTCATTTGGTTCAGTGTTTTCAGAGATAAAGATTAAAAAGTGTAGAAAAAGTGATGATAATAGGTTCCATGGCCCTTTAGGTAAGGTATACTTAATTAACAGTATAATAGCATAATCCTTTTATCCTGCACTGGTTCTATTTGAGCAATCAAATTGTGTTGGCTGGATAAATTCTTGTTATATACGGTCACTGACCAAAATATAGTTTTTCTGGTACCTGATTCATGTTGAGCAACGGTAAGAAACGGTAACAGTATAAACGCAGACTTCAGAGGACACAATCAAAAACGATGAGAATGATGCTTGTTTTTGGTCTTTTTAGACAAACTGGCAGTTATTTTAGGGCTTTTTAACATAGAAGGATAAACACAATATACGTCCATTGTCAGAAAATATAACATTCATTTACACTTGCTGCGAAACAGGATGGCAAAGCTCGTCAAAGGCTCAGTTTTTTGTACCTGTTTCTAAAGCTCATACAAATAGATTTTATATTTCCCAACAATGTACATATATTGTCTATATACATATGCAGTTATTAATCTTTAGTTAATGTCATGTACTTGCTAACATAAAATGCTGAAAAATTTACATGTATTTCAAAGCAAAAATCCAAATGGATCAAACAAAAAATACACATCTAAATTTGGCAAAAAATAGTTTAATGCACAAATTAAGCAAATGTAAAAATATGTAAGCTTATTATAGAATACACAGAAAACAATTTTGTAATGTAACAGAGGATAAAAGTGAATGGACTCTAATTTCAGTTTTTAGGCCTATTTGTAAATAAAACCAGAGGTTCCCAAGAGCCTGTATTCCAAACCCGAATTAAAATAGAACTCGAGAAATAAGTTGGTTCCTACAGATGGTCACCAAATTCGGAAACCAACGTGTTAAATTAAAATAGTTTTTTTTATTGTAAATATCAAACTTGACCTGCATTTTGTAGATATAGTAATTACATACAAGAAGAACGATTTTTGTCAAATGAAACTGGAGTCATCTGTAACAAATATTCCTGACATTTGCACATTGTCAAAGGCAGAGATTACCAAAGTCTGTCTCACTTTACCAGACATTCGGTCTGGTAAAGACTCCCTTTTCACCAGACTGAACAGAATTTCACAGGACCGAAAAAATATCAAGCTTTTCCTGCAGTGGTTGCTTTCAACCAGGGATGGGTTCAATTACTTTAAAAAGTAATTAAATACTTTTCATTACATTGCAATATTTTTCAATTACATTACATTGTAATTACAGTGGTTTTGAAAAAGTATTTGATTTTTTTCAAATACTTTTAAAAAGTAATTAATTATATTGCAATTATATTTTAATTCACAAAAATCAGAAAATTAACAAAAACACATTGGAAGGCACACATAGAGCAAAGACAATTTGTCAAATGAAATTGTTGCAGGTTAATAAGTTCTGTTTTATAATGTATGAGCAGAATATCAATTCTTAAGAGTCAGTAAGAGAAGCAGCATTTGTCTTTATCATCATTAATGTCTCAAAGGTTTTAAGTATTAAGACTTGAACACTTTTAATACTTACATGTGTTGCAATTAGCACTGAACTGTTCACAGCATGGTGTGATTAACTAAAATCTGTCACCATATGCATGAGGCATGGGATTAGTCTTTTGTCTAGATACCTTGATCATTCAATAATGATCTTGATTAAATAAACAATGTTAAACAAGATGAACTGTGAGCTAATGCTCACATATGATACCCCCGCTGTTTGGCAAACAGGAAGTAGGAATCTGACGAGTAAAAAAACGCTTCCCACCATATGGGGTACCTATATGAAGCTTGTGACGAAACATCAGATTTCTGCCATCAATAGTTGCTGAGTAAAATGCGACGAAAAGGAGCATATATGTTCAATGTGTATAAAAATCAACAAAGTCGGCAAAAAGGAAGTAGGAATCTGATTGGTCCAAAAACGCTTCCCACAATATGGGGTACCTATATGAAGCTTGTGACCAAATATAAGATTTCTGCCATCAATAGTTGCTGAGAAAAATGCAACGAAAAATATCTTGGCACGGACGGACGGAAGGACGGACAGAGGTAAAACAGTATACCCCCCTCCCCTTCTGGGGAGCGGAGGTATAATGATGGGTTTAAGTGTTATAGAAATTAAGTATATTGTCAGGGATGATTAATACAATTTAATTTAACAGTAAAATTGGTGTTGACCATTCTTATATACATGTAGTCTATATGCAATTGAAATGTATATAAAATGTAATTGCAATTATACCAGTTTTTCAAAATGTATTTAAATACATTCAATTACATGTAATTGAAATCAAGTTCAATTACAATTACTTTCAA
>MJUT01056337.1:544868-564424 GCA_002080005.1 Gigantidas platifrons
TTTTTTTTATATAAATAAAGCAAAGTATTTTATTTAAATTCACAGAGAAATCAAAATGTTAGTGAATCTTTTCAACCATTTGTCTTAATCAGGAAAAAGCTTGTAATATTTGTCCATTTCAAAAGGTTTCATTTTTCCCAAAAGCCTAAATCTTGACAGTCCTCTATCGTATTTTGCACAAAAGACAAGTTTAAATTTGGCGCCAAATTGATATCCGATAATTTTTACATGTCCGGTCCGGAGTGATTCTTTGTTCTTATATTTTAAATATTGATATTTTCGTTCATTAAAGTGTTTCTGAGATTGCGACTTTAATTTTGTCAATGTCCTTGAACTTCATCAAAGCATGGAGGAACGATAAATGATACAATAAAAGAGTTTTGATCTGGCGTTTCACTTTAGTTTTAATCAAAATAAATTATGGACAAATTGGAGATCAAACAGGGTTCTTTTATACAACAAACCCAGTATTTTATACCGGACAGTCGGTCCGGTGGAAACCAATGTTTTACCAGACCGAATTGATTTTTACCGGATTTGTCCATCGGACCGGCATGTTTGGGAAACTCTGCAAGGGGCATAACAACATGATGGAAAAAATCTAAATCAAATATGATCTGCATATTATCATAAGTAATCAGATCATACATGAATTATGAACAGCCAACGTAACTCTTAATAGCAACTGAAAACTCTTTGCTTTGGATGGACAGACTGACGTATGCAGCACCTATGTTTGTCTGCATTTTTTTTTTATAAAAACGAACACAGAGGCCTCTCCTAAATGACTGTTGTCAAATTAGACTACTAAAGGATGTGAAAAACATTTTCTATTGGTGATGAATCATGTACACTCTGTGTGTAATTTTCTCTCTGAAGACAATTTTTACAAAGATTGGACTAAAAAATATACAAAGTAGGGGAGATAACTCTTGTTAATGGTTGAAATTCACTTTAAAATGTATTCGAAAATACCAACATCTAAGAAAAATATGTTCCAGAAGGGTCAAGTATTTCAAAATAACTATTGCATATATAATAAACATGCCATTGAGGTACCAATCAGCTATATGTAACTAGCCGGTATCAATTTATCATCATGCTAGGATATAGTCAAATATATGGAAAGTAGGTGAAAAGATAATATAACTGACAAAAATAGTTTGAGAAGGAATAGGGCAGACATGACTAAAACAGAGATCCTTGCAACTTTCCTAGATGAGTCCGGGACCCACCATTTTCAGTCGTGACTTGCCAATGTTCTCAAATTTTTAATTCTTACAATGGTGGCACTCATGAAAATTTTCAGAAGTATCTTCTGGACTCGTCAATTAAATTCTACAAGTATCTCTATAGAAACAGTCTTATCCATGGGAATTCTCTCTCTCTCTCTAAGAAACACACAGAATACAAATACAGTCCATGTTTATGTTGTCGTTAATTTTTGTGATGGATTGTGGCTTTTTTGAGTGGAAGTGAAGCTATATAGGTTCTTTTCATTGATTGTTTATATCTGTATTACCGTTTGAGATATCAAGAGGTGAAGGGTTAGAATTCCTTTAACAGGTTTAACCCAGCTGTATTTTTGTGCCTGTAACAAGCCTGGATTTCCATGTCATGTAGAAGCTGTCATGGTCGTGATCGTATGGTAGTTGGATTTACAACAACCTAAGTAATCCGTGCCTATCACTACTCGAGTGGTGAGTTTGAATCCCACTCAGGCGAGGTGTGCATTATGTGATAAAGCTTGACAGTGACTTGTGGCAGTTTGGCGGTTTTCTCCAGGTACTCCGATTTTCTCGATCAGTAAAACTGACTGCCAGTATATAAATGAAATATTGTTGAAAGTGGCATTAAACTCCATAACCACCCCACTCCCGCCTCATAGAAGTGTTGGCAATTATAAATGTACATGTACTTTCTAATCAAGAAACTAATTGATAAACCAATTGAAAAAAAAATGTTTTAACAGCCTTATGTAAATAATTTCCAATAAAAGAACATAATTCTAAGGGCTTTGTCTATCCTTCTTTTTAAAAATAAATATACACAAGATTCAGTCTCCATTTGTCCAGGTTTTTTTTTCAAGAGATAGGGTTTGAGTCATATATTGGTAACTGACCAATAAAAAGGAGCAAAATTTGGAAGGAAACAAATCTACCGATAGTTAAAAAAAATATGGAAACATGCATGTCTAAAAGCAGTTTTATTTTAAAATCCTCAGTATAACCGACACCTTTTATTAATACTTACAGATGAAAATAAATCTAAGGCATTCTATAAAATCATAGTCAAATTATTCCTTGAATATCTTATTTCTTAATATTATGTAATAGATGGTTTGGCTTTGGTTTTAAGGTGTTTAACGTCACTTCCAACAATATTTCAGTTATTTTGTGGTGGTAAGTTTTATTGGTGGAGGGAACCGGAGTACCAGGGGAAAACCACCGACCTGTCGCAAGTCACTGACAAACTTTATCACATAATGTTGTATCATGTACACATCGCCATGAACAGGGTTTGAACTCACAACTTTAGTGGTGATAGGCACTGATTGCACAGGTAGTTGTAAATCTAACTACCATATGATCACAACTACGACAGTCAATTATGTAATAGAAATTTCTAAAGTAAAGAAAGCATTTAATTTTGCAATAAAATCCTAAATTTTGTTTACAATTAATTTACATTTAAATAATTAAACACCATTATCTAAATGACAGGTCAATGTGAATTTTCTAAAGGCAGTCATACAAAAAAATAGAGATCTCTGTATACATTATTATTTTAATGCCTGCTGAAAAGGTTAAATACATATTCTTGTTATCTTTTCAAGACTTTACCTTTGAGCGCTTGCCTCGTAGCTTGTTAAGTAATTTTGATCCTCGACTTTCTTTGAATTGTACAGAATCAAACTGGTCCTCTTCCCCGTCAGACAGAGCACAAGAATCTACACCGGGTAATTCACCATCATAATTTGGTTCGCTACCATGTACCAACTTCATATATTTGTATTCTAAACTGTAATAAAAAAAAATCATGGAAAAGATGAAAAAAATCTCCATTAAAACAATGCATTATATACTTATTAACTGTATATTCTACATAAAAATGAGAGTCAACTGCATTTTTTTAGAAGAATATTGGTGACATTTTGTTTTTAGTTTTAAAACTTAAAACCATTTTACAATAATTCATTTTTATATTAATAACTTACCGAATAAGGGTAATAACAAAATTACCGAACTCCGAGCAATCTTCCAAAGGGAAAGACAGAGTGTATTTTTTTTTAACCACTATGATATTAGTTTGGACACTAGAAGATACTATATCTTGTTTCTGCATGGGTGACATAAAATCACATTACATGAATATCACAAAAGTTTTAAATACAGGATATCCAGGAGAATTAACTTTGATCAAAACAGGTGCTAAAAATGGTCAAATAATCCAGTAACGACAGATAATTTAGTACAGTATTTGACATGGAAAGATCAATGCCAAATGGATATGTTTTACTAGAATTGGGGCTAGGGACAGTTGTTCTGATCAACATAAGTAAAATATGAGATAAGGATGAGATCAGGGAAGTTTTGCCTCGTACAAAACTACTCACGACCACTCCTAACATGCTATTATTCATTATGAGGTGGTACAAGTTGTCTTATATGTTCATGGACATAGCACTATCTAAACAAAAAGTAATCAATTTACATCTAGTCCTTCAGGTAAGTTGTATATTCATTCGTCCTGTGGAATCAGTTGACACCCCTTTCAGTAGGGCGGAACCTGACACCAGAGAAACTAACTCCTATTAATATACTAGTATACATGGTTCCTTGAAGGACAGAATGACAACATGGGTTAAATCAAAGCCATGTAAATACCATTTTTATACAAGTTGGATATGACAGATGGCCCATAACATGTGAAAACTGGATAATAAACTAAGTCAAGAAAATTGTAACAGTCACAAAAGTCAATAGTACATAAAATTGAATTGAAGATCAAATACCCTATACATAACAGATCATATGTGTACACAATAAATATAGTCCCAATGCTATGGTACCACAGGTTCTATGATAACTTGTATATTTCAACCAATTTTGGTCACCATTCTTATTAAATCTAACTACCACGGTACCATAAACTCTACTTATAATAATTAATAACAAACTACCTTTTATTTCTTTGCCAACAATATAGCACACAAATAAGTAATATGATTCCTAGTATGACTACAGGGGGCACCACAACTTTAATCTGAAATAATTCATTCAAACTTATAATGTAAGTCATTCAAAACATGTTAACAAAACATTTTCCTACTGGATAAATTTTTCGTTTATTTTATCATATATGTATTGAGTAAAATACTGTGTACAATTTTTTTATGTGACAAAAAAAAAGTTTGATTATTATTTTTTGCTATCTCACATTATTTCTACTCTCAAATAGATATATATATTCAAGTAGTTTTGATTTAAACACTACTTTCACCAAGCTTGAGCTTAGGACAAAAGGAATAAAATTAGTCGATTATTCTTATAATTATCATGGTACTAGTCCAAAATTTTAAGAAATTAAATATTGAAGAGATTTTTCTGTACTTACTATAAATGGAAATTTGATGGAACATTTGCGTGTTTCTATTGCTGGTATCTCTCCTAAACAATGACTGAAAAAGTAATATTAATAATATATCAACTGTTTACACTTTACTAAAAGACAAGATACAAATCACTGATGTCTAAGGCAAATGATTATTAACAAAAGAGTGGCAAGGTACAAAAAATAACTGATGTCTAAAACAATAGCACTGCCCACGGGTGCTGGACGCTCAACTTTTTCGTATCTGATATTAAACTGCAAGCAATTTACATAATTATTGAGAAATTGCATTTTTTGAAGAAATTTTAAGTCAAAAAGGGGGAATAACTCAAATAAAATGCTGGATGGAGTTGTCTTCTCTTGTCAACATATTGGGGTCAACACTTTCTACAAGTGTATTGAGTTTCAAGTTAATAGCTTTGATAGTTAGTGAGAAATTTTAATTTTACTTTTTGATAGTGAACAGGTATGTTGAGTTTCATTTCAATGCCCTATATCATAATTATTGAGAAATTGTATTTTTTGAAGAAATTCCAAGTCAAAAAGGGAGAATAACTCAAATAAAATGCTGGATGGAGTTGTCTTCTCTTGTCAACAGATTGGGATCAACACTTTCTACAAGTGTATTGAGTTTCAAGTTAATAGCTTTGATATTTATTGAGAAATTTTAATTATACTAAAAAAATATTCCTAATTTCTATGTATTATGCCGAAACAAGGGCAGATAACTTTGATAGTGAACAAGTATTCCAAGTTTCAAATGGAAACCTTTTGATAGTTTTTGAGAAATGGATTCTGACAAAAAACTTAACCGACCCAGACGCTGACGCCGGAGTGACGACAATAGCTCCACTTTTTTTCTTCGAAAAGTCGAGCTAAAAAGGCAAATGTTTTGTTTACAGAAGAGAGTCAATACACAAACATTAGTGGCTTTTTTTCTATCATTTTGCAAAATACACACGATGACAGTCTTTATTATTAATAATAAAATCAAAAATCAAAATGGATGACACTTAAAGGGTTTGCTTCTATGCTTAATTAAGCAAATAATACATTTCGGACTAAAAAAGCATGGGTGGTAAATTAACAGGTATTTAAATGTTTACTTCTGAAACTTACTCTGGTTTTGTATAGTGTATACTTTGTGAACCATCTGAACATTCTCCCACAATCCTATTGAAGTCTGTTTTTGCACATTTTGGACAGGCATACATGGTTTTCCATAAGAAATGAAAGTTACAGCCATCACAAGTACCGTATATACACTTAGGGGGGATCAGTATCTGTCCTTCACCATCTAGCTTCTGGTCACATTTCAGTGATATTATTGTACTACGGCCATTGGGACAGGCTTCTGTAGAACTGTAATACACAAATACATTTTCTTAAAATCAATATAATTAAAGACGTGTAAACAAAAGTAATTTCTAATGTTTATTTATTATATTATACATACCTAATTTTGAGCAAATTGATTGTAACTACGTGTATGTCAACAAAGTCTTGTCTATTTTAAAACAACGTAGCAGTGGTGTAATTATGAACTTGCTCGACTCAAGTGCTGTAGATTATTGGTTTGACCATTTTTGATGTAGGGCAGACCTGCCATATATTATTTTGAAGGGGAACACCCAATCAGTATCCTATCAGTTTGATGGAACTGGACAGGTGGTTTCAGATTGATTGCTTGCTGCTGTAACTTCAAGTGAGAAGTATTTTTGCATCAACTATTTCAATATGAAAAACCATTGAATCAGGGTTAGGGTTATGGTGTTTAATGCCACTTTCAACAATATTTCAGTTCTATCGTGGCTGTCAGTTTTACAGGTGGAAAAAAGTGGGGTACATGAGAAAACAACCGACCCATCGCATGTCACTGACAAACTTGATCACATAGTGTTGTATCGAGTACACCTTGCCTGAGTGGGATTCGAAATCACAACGTCAGTGGTAAAAGGCACTGATTATATAGGCAGTTATAAATCCAACTAAAATATGATCACAACCACGACAGCCCCCCCAATTGAATCAGTGAATACCAGGTTATGTTACATAGAGGTGGAATAGTGTTGGGGTTACAGGGGAGAGGTTTGGATTGCCACAGGTACAATATGATCACAACCAGACGGCCCCCCAATTGAATCAGTGAATACCAGGTGATGTTACATAGAGGTGGAATAGTGTTGGGGTTACAGGGGAGAGGTTTGGATTGCCACAGGTCAAATAAGATCACAACCAGACGGCCCCCCAATTGAATCAGTGAATACCAGGTGATGTTACATAGAGGTAGAATAGTATTGGGGTTACAGGGGAGAGGTTTGGATTGCCACAGGTACAATATGATCACAATCAGACGGCCCCCCAATTGAATCAGTGAATACCAGGTGATGTTACATAGAGGTAGAATAGTGTTGGGGTTACAGGAGAGAGGTTTGGATTGCCACAGGTCAAATAAGATCAATTATAATTTTTTTGATAGTTTTGAATGTTTTTCCTTGTAACAGGCCAATAATGACCAATCATAAAAACACTGTTACTTGTTGGGAGTTACTCGAAAGTTTCTTAACATGATATAACATTATATTCTGTCTAATAAATGGTTTGTGTACTTTATACATCCTGCACAACTATCACCATGGTAATAATAATTGTTGTCTGAAAATCAGAGTAGTTGGATTCAATGGTTTCAGATAAGAACATTGAAATCTGAGAAGCTGATAAAGAATGATAGACTTAAATGATGTCAAAAGCTGAAATAGGAGACTATTTAAAAAGTTGAAGAAAAAAACAATTACTCACCCTTCTGACTTTGAATAAAATTGAATATCTTTTTCTGAGCCTTAAATGAAAAAGTAAATATGTAAATCAGATGAAAAAAGTTCCAATTAAAAAATTACAATCCTGATATCTTTAAGAAGTACACTAAACTGTATTTTCTGTGACAGTTTTCTAACGTGCACAAACAATAATGAACACTTTTAAATGACTAATCTTTACAAAGGAACAACTAGAGGCTCAGCACTGAGCTGAGCCTGTGCCGCTCACCTTTCATTCTGCTTTGAGGAACTTTAATACAGAACCATTAATAGCCTATAGGTGCTTCCCACCAAATTTCAGTTCGCTTTGGCAAAGCAGTTTTAGAGAAGAAGATTTTTAGAAATCAACCAATCTAAAACAAGAATTTCCTGTGGCAGCCATGTTTGTTAATGGATCAAAACGAAATGGCAATCTTTATAGAGGACCTTCCATTGATGCCTCTTACCAAGTTTCATATTATTTGGCCAAGCGGTTTCAGAGGAAAAGTTGTTTTAGAAATCGACCAATAAGAAACAAGAATTGCCTATGATGGCCATGTTTGTTAACTGTTCAAAACAGAATGAGCAATTCCCATAGATGCTTCCTACCAAGTTTCGGTCTATTTGGCCAAGCTGTGTCCGAGTAGAAGATTTTTAGAAATCGACCAATCAGAAACAAGAATTGCCTGTGGCGGCCATGATAGTTGATGGATCGGGCCAAAATGAGCACTATTTATAGAGAACCTTCCATAGATGCTTCCTACCAAGTTTTGGTTGATTTGGCAAAGCGGTTTCAGAGGAGAATATTTTTTTTAGAAATCAACCAATCAGAAACAAGAATTGTTTGTGGCGGCCATGTTTGTTAACAGATTGGGACAAAATGAACAATCTTCATAGAGGACTTTCCATAGATGCTTCCTACCAAGTTTCGGATCATTTGGCCATGCAGTTTCAGAGGAGAAGATTTTTAGAAATAGACCAATCAGAAACAAGAATCACCTGTGGCAGCCATGTTTGTTAATGGATCGGTACGAAATGAGTACTCTCTATAGAGGATCGCCCATAGATGCTTCCTACCAAGTTCCGGAATATTTGTTCAAGCGGTTTCAGAGGAGAATAATTTAAAAAATCAGCCAATCAGAAACAAGAATCGCCCATGGTGGCCATGTTTGTTAACGGATCGGGACGAAATGAGTACTCTTTATAGAGGACTGCCAATAGATGATTCCTACCAAGATTCGGTTCATTTGGCCTACCAGTTTCAGAGGAGAAGAATTTTAGAAATCAACCAATCAGAAACAAGAATTGTCTGTGGCGGCCATGTTTGTTAACGGATCGGGACGAAATGAGTACTCTTTATAGAGGACTGCCAATAGATGATTCCTACCAAGTTTCGGTTCATTTGGACTACCGGTTTCAGAGGAGAAGAATTTAAAAAATCAACCAATCAGAAACAAGAGTCGCCTATGGTGACCATGTTTGTTAACGGATCGGGAAAAAATTAGCAATCTTTATAGATGCTTCCTACAAAGTTTCGGTTCATTTGGCCAAACGGTTTCAGAGGAGAAGATTTTTTAAAATGGGCCAATGAGAAACAAGAATTGACTGTGGCGGCCATGTTTGTTCATGGATCGGGACAAAATGAGCAATCTTTATAGAGAACCTTCCATAGATGCTTCCTACCAAGTTTCAGTTCATTTGGCTGAGGGGTTTCAGAGGAGAAGATTAAAATGTGAAAAGTTACTGGACGATGGACGCCAAGTGATGGCAAAAGCCCATATTGCCTTTGGCAAGAGCTAAAAAAGAGATAAAATGAACTTTATTACACCTTTCATCTATCAATTGTTTCTAAATTTCATTATCCAAAATTATATAATTACAAGTTGTTACCATAGATGTAATAAATATTATGCAAATTAATATTTTACCAAAATGGAAAATTACAAAGTGTGTAGCAAACTTTCATATCAAACACAAAATATAATTTACCTTTAGATTCAAATCCACCCTTTTCATATATCTCTTTTAGACTTTGATTTGATACTATCTTGGTTATATAATCTCCAAGGCTGCAATAATAACCGTAATTTATGTTAAATATTTGTGAAAATTCTAATGTCTATTTAATATTCATGTACAATGCTTGTTCAATATTCATGATCACAATTTCTATTAAATATTCATGAGAATCACAAATTTCTGTAATACTGTTTGAATATTCATGAGAACCACAAATTTCCGTAATACAGTTTGAATATTCATGAGAACCACAAATTTCTGTAATACAGTTTGAATATTCATGAGAACCACAAATTTATGTAATACAGTTTGAATATTCATGAGAACCACACTTTCCCATTAAATATTCATGAGAACTAGTTTAAATTCAATATTGTTCTTATTGATCAAGTACAAAATACACAGTTAAATTTGTTTATATATGTATTGCTGTTGAAGATCCAGTATTCAAGAGGGGAGGGTTGTGATCCCATTAAATGGTTTAACCCTGCCACAATTTTGTGTCTGTTCCAAGCCAGGACCTGGGTTTCCATTGTCATGCATCATAGTCTTTTTTCTGTATAGCAAGCTCAATTAAGATCAGAAGTGATTGTTTGTTTTGTTGATATTGGTGGAATTGATTGCCATCACTGTTTATAAACTTTCTTTCTATAATTAACAAGTTTGTAATCTAGCTAATACATTATATACATAACCAATAACCAACCCATTAAGCCTTTCTTAACATCAATAAGGGAGATAACTCACTACAGTTGTAATAAATCATACCTTGTAGGTTGTGTAGAAAGTGGTTTCTGTGCATTACTGGAGGGTATAAATGTTGATCTACAGATAACACCCTTTACAGGAGTTACATAACTTAACTGGTTCTAAAAAATAAAAACATTTATGAGAAAAAAAGATTTATTTCTATTAAATGTTGACCACATTGGTGGTGAAATGTTAAGAATGCTAGCCTCGAGTGTGGTTGATCCTGGGATCATGCTCGGTCACGTCATACCAAAGACAATAAAACTGGTATTTGCTGTTTCTCCGCTAATCACGCAGCTTTAAGGAGTAATACCAAAGACGGGTTGGCTTGGAATCAGGTTAATGAGTCAGAGTGGAACAACTTCATACATGTGATGTGATATGTGGAATTTCATTACGATGTCATGATTCAAGGTTTACTGTATAGTATAAGAAAACAAAAATGTATTTAACCCTACTATTGGAATAACACAAGAGCTTATTGCACAATATATATACAAACTAGTAACTATAATGTGTTTATAGATAGAATGACAGATAACTGATTTGGTTATCTAATACAATCAAACCTGTCCAGTCACCTGTTTTAAAAGGTCACCTTTATCTTGTCCTGTCATTGAAAACTTCATATGAATTGAACCTCTTTTAAAAGGTCACCTGTCTTATAATGTCATCTTTTCTTTGTCTCAAATATGACTTCTTAATACAGGTTTCATTGTATATTTGACCGAAGCTGAAACTTGGATTCCATTGACCTGCTTAACCTCATCACATTTTTGTACCTGTCTGTAAGTTATTTTATATTATTTAAACAATAAAGTGCATGCTATTATTTTTAATACAACATACAGGAATCTTTGATTTTCCATTTGTTTCTTCACTTGTAACATTCTGTGAACATGTAACTGTCTTGTCACCTCCACACAGACTAACATTGAAACCATGGTAATACTTTGTCCCAGACCCCGTAAACAAGTTACTGCCCTTTACAAACTTTATTCTGAAAAAGAATTGCATTAATCAATGAAATGAAACTGAAGTGTAATAGAAGTACACTACACATTCCCATACTTAATTCAAATAGACTATTATTTCATCCAGGGTACTGTAAATTCAGAAATTATTGCGATGTTTTTATTATTGCAAAAAATGCGACTGAAGTGAAAGTTTCAGAATCATATGTATCCATTTGTACTAGAGGATTTCATGCTTCTCAATAATAAAAATTGCAATCTGTGAAAATGTTCGAAGATCGCAATAATAAATGAACACAATAATTTCCGAATTTACAGTAGCTATAGGGTTATGGTATTTAACGTCACTTTCAACAATATTTCAGTTATATCGTGAAGGTAAGTTTTATTGGTGGAGGAAACCAGAGTACCCCAAAACCACTGACCTGCCACAAGTCACTGACAAACTTAATATGTTGTATCGAGTACCCCTCACCTGAGTAGGATTCAAACTCACGTTAGTGGTGATAGGCACTGATTTCATAGGTAGTTATAAATCCAACTACCATACGATCACAGTAATATTTTCTTCCTTGGTCAAATCTCTTCCATTTTGTAACATGGATCTGAGATTTATTTATAGTAGTAATAATCTTGGCACTATTCCATAAAGAACTTGTATGAGGGAATTCAAACTTGCCCACTTTTTGCTTTTAATGGGAAATGCTATATTTATATTATGTACATTCCAGCATCATCAAAATTTTTCTTTTAAATAATCTTGAATATATAATTTTCAAAATCTTCGTAAATTCAAATTAAATAAAAAAAAAAACGTATGTTGAAATTGAAATTTGTATTGAAGGTTCTATTTCCTGTCATTTGATCAACAACTTACTAATTCAAATTTTTAAAGTCGTACAATCTACCAGCTCCATCAGTAAATGTATCAACAACTTACTTGTTCAAATTTTTAAAGTCATACAATCTTCCAGCTCCATCAATAAATGTACAGTCATTCACACACTCTGTCCCATCAGCAGATGGCATCAATCCCTGGCCACAGGCTTCACAATTCTCCTTCCCCCACAGGTTAGCTGATCTGATGATAGTATTATGGGGACAAGCTGCACAGGTTGTGGTATTAAGGTCTATGTAGTGACCTGCAGGACAGGGTACACATCTGAAAAAGGAAATAAAGCATTACAGGTTCCATTCTAATAATTATTTATAGATGTTTAATGCCACATTCAACATTATTTCAGATATATTGCGGTAGTCAGTTTTATTGGTGAAGGAATATCACTGACCTGCCACAAGTCAATGACAGGATGTATATCCGACTACCATATAAACAATGCTATGACTGCTACTTAAACTAATAATGCTCGAGGAACTAGTTACACAGGTTGAGATGTCAAGGTCTATAAATTTACTATTGATTTATTAATTAGGACAGGGAACACATCTGAAACAAGGAAGAATGTATTACAAGACAAGACATGCTTTAGTAAAGGTAACGCCACAAAAAAACTTGCCTGTTTCACTGTGATATTAATTTTAAGATTCCAATTTGAATCTTTGGAAAAAGTTATGGAACAATGGATTCAAGTTTGGTTTATAGTGTGTAATGACACTTTCCACAATATTTCAGTTACATGTATATCATGGTGGTCAGCTTTATTGGTTTAGGAAACCGGATTACCTGAAGAAAACCACAAATCTGTCGTAAGTCACTGACAAACTTTATCACATAATGTTGTATCGAGTACACCTCACCATGAGACGGATTCGAACTCACAACTTTAGTGGTGATAGGCACTGATTACACAGGTAGTTGTAAATCCAACTACCATATGATCACGACCACAATGGCCCCTTTAAAAAATTATGCTACAATGTCATTATGAGATGTCATAATGGATAAACTGCATCATGTTTACTTACCTATCATTAACCATTCCTTTAGGACATTTGGTACATGCTACTGCACCTCCATCAAGGGAATTTGTTACAGTTATACTGTAAATTTTAGCAGTGTCACTCTTAGCTATGTATGGTTTACCAGTGATAAAGTTCTCTTGATAAGATCGCTGGAATGCCCAGGAAAATGCTACTGGTCCAGATCTTGTAATATCTAACCTAAAGTAAGAGAACATACAAAATTTAAACCCAATTTTATTGTCAGTTAGCCCTTTCACAATCTTAAAAGAAATAGAATAAAAATTATGAAAGTTGGCTGTTATTGGTAAATATTATCGCTTTCTGCATTTTTTTCGCAATATCATGACTACCACAAATGTTGTGGGAAGGAAAATAATAAAAGTAAAAAGTAACAAGGGCAACGCAAAGGGTGGCATATCCCCTCGCCTAAAAATTTGAACTGGTGACCTTGACAATCAATAGGATTCCAGATTCTCTTAAGGACTAAGCATGCACCAAGCTTGGTCAAAATCCATTGAAGGATGTCGATTCTAGTGTTCACAAGGATGTTACAGGGTAAAAATTAGACCCTGTGACCTTGAACTTTGACCTTGAAAATCAATAGGGTTTCAGACTCTCCTAAGGACTAAGAATGTATCAAGTTTGGTAAAAATCCATTGAAAGATGTTGATTCTAGAGTGTTCACAAGGATGTTACAGGGTGAAAAGTAAACCCTGTGACCTTGACCTTTGACCTTGAAAATCAATAGGGTCCAGACTCTCCTAAGGACTAAGTATGTACCATGTTTGGTCAAAATCCATTGAAGGATGTTGATTCTAGAGTGTTCACAAGGATGTTACAGGGTAAAAATTAGACCCTGTGACCATAAACTTTGACCTATGACCTTGAAAATCAATAGGGTTCCAGACTCTCCTAATGACTAAAAATGTACCAAGTCTGGTCAAAATCCATTGAAGGATGCTGATTCTAGAGTGTTCACAAGGATGTTACAGGGTAAAAATCAGACCCCTTGACCTTTGACCTTGAAAATTAATAGGGTAAGTATGTACCAAGTTTGGTCAAAATCCATTGAAGGATGTTGATTGCAGAGTGTTCACAAGGATGTTATGGATGGACGGACGGACGGTAGTGTTACTATATCCCTTCGCAACTTCGTTGGCGAGGGGATAATAATGGTTTAGGTAGAGGAATCATAAAACCTTAACCCTAAAGGTTGGTATCAGGGATCAAACCCACACAAGTGGTGTCATGCTTAACTAGTCAACAACCAGGTACGCCATTAAAATTCTGACTTTTACAGTTGTGTACACTAGGGAGAGATGTATCTTTTATATCCCCAACATATACAATAATGGCCTTCATGAAAAGTGAATATCCATAATTATCAAATTGAGAAGGAGTGATTTCCCGAAACTCAAAGGGTTGTGGGAAATAACTCTTGAAATTTGAACTATACATGTATATTATTACACTATCTCCATGTGTTAGCTTCTAATATATGAGCTCTATCACTTAATCTAACAAAATGCAAAAAAAATATCTCAAATGTAAGATAAAATCTTAAGATACCTTGGAGACAAAGCTTATCACAAATAATTCAGGAATAATTTCTTTTTATCTTTAATTAAAAACTTACTTGAAATGTGTTTTTTCTTGAGAACCTTCCCAAGCTTTTTGTACAATACTGTGACCTGCAGATTCCTGGAAATAACATAGGAAAATAGAACATGGAACACGGCACCACAGCAAGACCATGTAAGCAAAATAAAGTCAAACTTACCTTAAGAGTCACCTTAAATTAGTGATTACCTGCTGTATTACCAGTTTAACATCTTCCCGACCATATTTACGTGTTATTTTAACTCAAATAAGCGGTCATCTCACTAACACCGTCAATGGTCACTCAAACTTTATCTCAATGTATCAATCAGTTTATCAGGATTTATCACTCACTTGCCATCCTAATTTTTAGCATATAACCGGTAATTAACTTTTTGAGGTGTTCTCAATGCTATCAAATTATTGAATAATTAACAAATTAACTATAAAAACATGGTGGCATTACAAAAAGCCCACCATTTTTTTCTCCATTAAATTACCTTCTGTTAACAGAAATATGCACATCATTACAGACCAGACTGACAATCAAGATCGACCGATCTAAATTAAGTGGTCAGTTGTCTTATGCAGTCATTTTTTCACTTGTCCCAAAGGTGACCGTTGAACATAAGTCTGAGTGTAAATGATCACTGTTTATCACTTGTCTTTACTCAACATGATACATAATTAATCAATTAAATTTTAAAACTGGTCATTTATTAGCACTGATATTTTATAAAACAAAATGTAATTATGATAATCTTAACGATCTACATTTTCATTCCATGATAATCCTCCTTCTACAGCAGAGTGATTGACTGTTGTTTAATGCCAAGTGAACAAATTGTCAGATATATCATGGCGAGAACAAGTTACTTTTGTTGAGATGATGATGACACATTTGTAATAGATCAACAAGATAGATTTTTTTATAGTTCTAATTCATAGGTAGGCATGTTGCTCGGTTTGTACATTTGATCATGACTATGAGTCAATTAGTCTTGGCTTTACTCCTTAATGCTGAGTTCGTGTTATAGAAACAGCAAACCTATGATCTACAACACTCAGATAAAAGACTAAATCTATACTATCTATATACAGTGGAACTCCCCAAAACCGGCCTCTCTTAAAACCGGATTCCTCTGAAAACCGAACATTTAGTTTTGGTCCGGAATATTCCCCTATATATTTAAGTAAAATGTTCCTCTAAAAACCGACCCCTCTGTATTCCGAACATCGGTGGTACTGTCCGGTCCAGAAAATATATTTTCATGTAAAATTAACCTCTGAAAACCACACGACAAATTTGCTGACAGGTAAGTCAGTGAACCATGTTAGATGTCAATCACCGAATAGATCATCCAGTTTTACATCAAAAGATTACAGCCGGTATTGATTGAAATTAACAAGGTGTGACACTTGTCAATCAACTTATATCAACATTAAAAGAGTTGTAAACATGATTACTGTACAATGTATTAAAAAAAATACAGTTATTTGACAGCATCTTTACATCTGTGTAATTAATGTTTTTATACTTAAAATTTGTAATACTTCAAAAGAGTTTTATAAAAACAAAAAATATAAAAAATCAAATATGTTGTTAGTCAAGTAAAAAAAAAAAAATCTATGGTTTCAAATAGATTTGTTATAAATTGTGGGTGTTGATATTTTGAATTAATTCTGAAATTAACATTATTTAAGTCCGATAAATTGATGCTAAAATGTCGAACCGCCATCGTTGCGTTGAACTAACAATTCCAAGACAAAATTAATTTGTTCTTTCAAAGAGATGACAGCATCAGGGACAAGTCCATATGAACTGTCAATCATCGTTATCTTTCCCTTTGATGTTTAAAGTTCTGTGCAATTTCTCTCATCAGCTGTCAATCCAAGTTTTCTTATTCACTGTGTTCGAATATAACACAGTTACGTAACAATAATAATATAACCGTATGTTTTAAACAAATTAAACGCTACAAGAAAGTACAAATGTATTCTTACATAACTTCGTTACAAAATATCATGCAACAAGCTACAGATCCAATTCAAGGTCAGTGACCTGAAATCTCGTGGTTGATTGTACACTCAATACATGTACACATTTGTAAAACAAGTTACGACAGTCTTTATTTTTATTTAAAACACATTTAAAAACAATTACAAATATAACACATTGAAAGAATGTAAAGAAACATATATAAATAGCGTAATCACAGCATAATTAACTTTCACATCAATATCTTATACCTCCGGTATCAGTACACGGAACAGAAACGTCTATTTACAGAACCTCCTTAAACTGGTTCCTCTGAAAACCGGCCGATTTATTTGGCCCCGGACGTGGTCGGTTTTCAGAGGTTCCACTGTATATAGATAATAACCAGTGGACTTCTGATACTTTATTAAAAGATGAGAATGATATGAAAACTAAGGGTTGCACTCTCTCATTTTGAATAATTATTCTATGTCAAAAAGGGCAATTTATACTCCTTTAAAAATGGCCCAATCAAAATGGCATAATGATAAGCGATTCTCCATATGGTAATTAGCAAGCATGCAAAGTCTTAAGGACTCCCTTTTAAAATGTAGGAGGAGTTAGTTGCACATACAAACAGATGCACAGGTCCAAAACAATGTTTACTTAGAATGGCTTGGTTTGGTTTATGGTCTTTAACGCCAATTTCAAAAACATTTCAGTTTATATCGTGACAGTCAGTTTTACTTATGGAGTACCCGGAGAAAATCACAGACCTGTCGCAAGTCACTGACTACATAGAATCGAGTCAGACATAATAAATGGTACTTACTATAAGAAAGACAAATTCACAATTCTTTTCACACGTTGTAGAGAACACAAATGAGACAGATCCAACAACTTGTTTCTTATCTCTTGACTCTGGGGTTCTGAAACCTGACACATGCTGTATGAGTAGTAAGTAGGCATCTTCATCACGACCATAATGTGTTTCTAAGTGGTCACTCATAGGTATCCAACTGGAGTTATATTCACACCCATCATCTTAAATGAAAAACAAACACCAATGATAAAGACACTCCTTCATTAAAACTGCTTAGAATAAATCATTTATTAAATGGCATTATCTAGTATTTACAAATAAATATTAAAAAGTTTATTTTCAAATTATCACTTTCCATTATTTTAACTTGCTTTTGAGGAAATACATTTCTACAAATCAAATATCTGCCCTTAGACTAATAAAGGATGAATCTGACAAATATCCTTTTCTCAGTAATGTAGTTATAATAGATTATATTTACTGAAGCAACTTATTAAATTATTCATTGACTGACTATGTTTTATATAAAAGTGGAAGAAGAACTAACAAAATGAACCCCAAATAAACTTGGTATTGATGTTACAAAATAACCTGGCAGGCCTGTTTGAACTTCAAACTATGACCGTGGACAAATCTACTATTTATATGTAACACCAGATTCTCGTACAAATAACAACAATCGGCTATTCATAGTATTGTTTTTTTGCATAGTATAGAATATAAAAGGTATAATAATTGTCAATTGACTCTAATTAAATGGATCAGTGAATTCAGATGTAAACTATTTTATCTGTTCACCCTAAATTAAAAATGAAGGTTCCAATTGAACTACGACCAATAGCCACACCCGGCCAAGTTAGCCTGAATCAACAATACCATAAATTTTCTGGACCACATTTCTAGGTGGACTATAGGATATTTTGTTATGTACATATATTTCTATGTGTACTATAGGTCTTATTTGACTCATGGCGTGGTGTACTCGATACAACATTATGTGATAAAGTTTATTAGTGACTTGCAACAGGTCCGGTACTCCGGTTTCCTCCACCAATAAAACTGAAATATTATAGAAAGTGGCATTAAACACCATAATTCTAACCCTAACATGACTTTTTGTCTGTGGACTGTAGGTCTAATTGGACAATATTTCTATGTGGACTAGAAGTCTGACTGGATTATATTTCTATGGAGACTAAGTCTAATTGGACCATATATTCATATGGACTAGAGATTTGATTTAATCATATTCCTGTGTGGACAATACGTATAATTTGACTCTATTTCTATGTGAACTGTAGGTCTCATTTACAATGTCCCAATAGACTTATAATGGAAAAAGTAAAAACTAGAGGCTCACATGAGCCTGTATCGCTCACCTGACATAACTAAGTCCTCTTAAGAATGTCTGCATGCCGAATACATCTAAGTTACTATTCAAATCCCATAGGGTTCTATGTGAAAACTATGTCTGCTCATGGCAGCCATCTTGGATGGAGGTAGTAGTCACCGGACACAATTTTAAAAGTATACTACCCAAGGACCACCCATGCCATATTTGCTTTAAATTGGCTGACTGGTTTCAGAGGGAAGACTTTTAAACAATTTTCCCATAGGGTCCTATGTTAAAACTATGTCCGCTGACTGCGGCAATCTTGGATGGAGGTCGGGCTCACAGGACATAATTTTGAAAGTTGACCACCTAAGGACCATTCATGCCATGTTTGCTTTAAATTGACTTGCTGGTTTCAGATGAGAAGACTTTTAAACAGTTTTTCCATAGGTCCTATGTTAAAACTAAGTGGAGTCATGGTGGCCATCTTGAATTTCCGATCAGCAAACGATTCACAAATTTAGTACAGGATCACCCAATGATCATTCCTGTAAAGTCACAATTCAATTGGCTTAGTGGTTTCTAACAATAAGATTTTTAAAATTTCGACCAATCAGAACACATTATGGGCCCTGGCAGCCATGTTGGATTTCCGATCAGCGCCAAAAACAAAAATCTTGTATATGACCATCTAATGAACATTTCTGCCAAGTTTGGTTCAAATCTGTTTCGTGGTTTCAGAAAAAAA